>LUCM01008854.1:7927-92570 GCA_008360955.1 Fasciolopsis buskii | reverse complement strand
ACTCCGACGTTTGGTGTCTCAATATCCACCGCCGGGCTCCGTCCATGTTATGCGCCAGCAATAAGCACATTTAGTGCATTTAAACACGAGATTACTCGTAGTCCGCTAATTGCAAACAGTCCCAGGAAACTATTTCTCGGTCTTAAAAATTGAGTTTTCTACTTTTTGCTTTTCACTGGCATACTTGTAATTCCCCTATTGCTTTGCAGCATCTCATTTAATCTTCCAGTGAGCCTTTAAAAACTCATTATTGCTCCCACCATCTTATCCCATTCCACTTCTATCATCTACATTTCCTGTGCATCATCCTTGTGAAAATTTGATGTTGCCATGCGCATACCTCTCGCGAATCGAGGAATATACAGTATTATTATTATTCTTCTGAGGCGCATTACAGGTATGGCACATAAATTAGAAGACACTCAAGAACCATAATGAAACAGTTTTAAATACCCTCGCATATATAGCGGTAAATCTGTGAAACCCAGGCCAGCACGCCCGCAAAGCAAACAAGGCAGCCCATGGATGACGAAGAACTGCTGGCTGGGGGAAACAGAATATGCTGTTGCGTCCTTAAAAGGCAGAATTAAGGCGGTCTCCAAAGTACGCTTTGCACGCATGGTCCCCCAAGCTAAAGATCAGGTATTGCTGGCAAGCCTCCGGAGAACATCCACAAGGGTCATCATCGGAATACTGAGTACATGATCTGACCATAGACTGAATTTCCTGCTTTTGCGCAGTCTTGGGCAAGGTCAAATACAGTTAGAATCAATTCAAACAAAAATTACTAAAACGACATTAGCAGAGCAAACTAAATTTTGCCTGTGTTTGATGGCAACCCGGCAAACGTGGAGGATGGACTTCAGTTAAAGAGGCGCAAGGTAAGTAAGAACCACGGTAAAACTCTTCCCCCAATTAATGACCACTAACATTAATGGAACTAATTCACATTCAGCAATCTTCGTGTCTCACTCACGCCATGTGGTCCTCGATTATTATTTTGTCACTCATTCTGAACGACGCTACTTGTTAATGCGTGATCGTGAAATGACTAGGTGTTCGCGCTCGGCGGGGTTTGATCATTGACACCAATTATGGCGGCTTGTTTTTTGGGAAGTTTGACAGTTGTCTACGTCCGTATGTAGACACCTATGGATCAGTCCTTTGATTTGAGATTCGCATCAGTCTGACTACGCGCTACCAGAATAATCTTTGTCGACACGCAAAATCGGTGGTCTCAGATTCCAATGCAGGTCAGGTTAACGATGATTCGGGTGGAATCTGGCAGTCTCCTGCCTCTCATCTTTGTTGAAATTCCCCGTTACTACTTCCGTTTGCAACGACTGACCCATTCATTTCTCCCCAACTCAGAGGATTTCACCACATTAGCCCCCGTTTTCTGTCCCAAATAAGGGATCACCCAGGAGTTTCCGCCGCCCCGCTGGTGCCCGTTTTTGCCTTCCATCTGCTTACAATAATAAATTGTTTAATCACCAGAATTTTTTCCAACGAACCCCTTAGAAATTGGATAGACGTCCACTTCTCATAGCATAATTCCTCAGCAAGTGAAACGTGGCCGGATAATGCAGCCCGACCGGACAGGAGACAGATTCTTGTTGACCCGAGCCGCCAGTGATTGATCACACCGCACCGAGCCAGACTTCAGTGCTTTTGCTGACCCCGCGTGCCGGGCTGCATATAGGTATATGTTATCAAACATTTGACCGCTGTTTTACCCACTCGTGTTGCTTCCCAACTGCCGGTTAAATTCTGCCTCTCATTGTTTTCTTTTCTCAAAAATGACTTATGTTTCGGCATTTTAAAGCAAATTGAGGTTGCTAAGTAACTTTGACTGAATCGATTTTACCAATATGGAGGGCGCAATTTCCATCGGTCGAAAGCTGTCGCAAGAAGCAATGCCGGGAGCACTGATTGCGAGCACACCGTTGCTGAAGCCTTCCAATCTTCAAATTGAAAGTACTTTCGAGAAAATAGATTTTTTCAGTCAAGATAACAAGCAGCTTAGGTCTTTTTAAAGGGATCAAATTCCCTATCTCCAAATTTAAAGCAACGCCGTCTTCTTACAGCCTGGAAACCTGAAGCGAAGCTGTCGTGGTTTGCTTCTTCATGGTCAAAGATCAGCATACCCTTAAGTTGCCACATGGGACAGGGAACGGAAACAGAAAGACTTTAGAATTTCCTTGATGATTGAGGAGTCATTTGGGGCAGCCTCAAAGCTGACAGGATACTTGCTTCAAGGGAAATCTCAGTAGCTGCGGACGCCATCATTTGGTGACAAGACCCGGATATCTCCTCACTGGAAAATTATTCCATCTCCGGATTCCAGTGAATGTCAGTCGGGAACGGTATAATGATTGTACTGACCATGATCGGCCTACAGTTTGGCAAGGCGAGATTCGTGGCACAGGTTTGCTGCTAAGGAGACCCTTCCAGGCATCATCACAAGTTTGTTTTAGTCACCGAAGCCGCTATGCATCGGTCGAAAACAAATTAACCGTGGTGCATGGCCAGCAGAAATCTTCGGAAAAGCTATTTTCCTCGATGTTTTAGACTCGTACACTCTAACAGTAGTAGTCCATTAAACAATAAGTACCCAACGAGCTAGACATTTGCTGTGGAGACATGAGCTAAGCGTAGCACTTTTCCCGCTCACTCGGCGGCTGACACCACTTCGTAGACAAAAACGTCACGGGTTGTATTAGCTGTGCCAGCCCAAGACATGTTCATTGCTTCCTCGCTGTTCACACGGGGTTGAATTGTGCATTCTGCACCATATTCACTTTCCTTGATGTCCCAATAATCTCGACTGATATAAGTCTTTTTCAACCTTTTCATCTCCAGCACAGGAAAGTACCAGATATTCTGACGTCTCTGAATGTAACCCTCTGGCTGGGTGTCGTGAACCAAACCATCTCCCAGTATTCCGAAAAGGTTGCTCAATGAAAATTTGGTAGCCTGCACAACGGTACAAAGACACCTCAGTGCATGCACACTGCGGGATACTAAAATTTGACTGTCCGTGCCACTCACAGCACGGTGATTTTGCCCAGCTAAGATGGAATCTAGATAGCCCTCTCTTTCCTTGAAAAATATACCTTTGACAACAGATCCCGCAGATAAGCGGAAGAAACCTCAGGGACAATGAAAGTTTACCTCAAGATTTCGCAGCTGGCACAGTCTAGATAAAGCAGTTTTGGTGGAGGACGGACAGATGATTGCTGGTCATGGGGTACTTACTACCTGCATTAGAATATCACCCATGTTAGATGTACGGAGGCTGCAAACCTAGAGTACTTTCCAAATTCATCATCCAACAAATTTTATCGTCTACGTTTTGGTTTACTGTTTACATAGGACCAGTCGCAGAACGCCCAAATCCGTCGCCGAGAAACTTTTCAAAGTAGAAAGGTTTGGTTTACCTTTGATGCCTAACACCAATCAAGAAGGGTTGTGTTAGGCCCGGCTGCAGAGCCTGACACGGATCAGCATCAACAAAATAATAGTTTAGTTGCAGAGGTTTTATCTATCGCACCACCTTGAAACACTGCTCTTTGCGATTTGCTGCAAGGCAATTTGGGGCCGGCAGTGACCTGAAAATACTACAATCGAAGTTTTCACTTGTTGCACCAGTACGGCTGCTTCGGCCGCACCGATAACACAATGCCCCGTACGAATAGACGTCAGAGCAGTGTGGGTCAAGGCCTTTGCGTGTATATCTGGTCCCAATGGTCAAAGGTTGATCAGCTTGCCAAATTTGCTAGACAAGCTTAGGGAATCAGATGCAAGTCTTCTACGAGATCCTTCAGGTCTCGCAGATCCAAACTCACAGTCCCATGGCGATGTCTGCATGCTCATAAATGTAAACCGCTTCTTTGGCCAGCCACACAAGGTTCCAATGACTAGCCCAGGGTCACACGTTACGGAAAACGTCTTTGCCCGATAGGTAAGCATAAATATTTTTTGCCACAGTGACCATTGAAAGAGGCCCATATCTGGTGAGTAATTTAAAAATTCACCTTGGGCGCTGATTTAAATAGACACTAACAACCCCGCAGCACGGCAAGGAATTAGTTGGAAGATTTCATCAACCGCTAAGGTTTGCTTCCATGCAAGGGCGATCCGAGGTCGGGTAAACAATCGTAACTTGGCCACATAAGGGAAATCGATATTTTTAAAGGAGACATATAGGCCCTGACGAAGGGACTACTTTACATTGCACGCTTCATCTCCACGAGCGAGGTGGTGGCGCTGTCCCGGACTAAATTTCTGACTCGGGGTGAATGAGAAAAGTGCCCTACATAGCAATGGCGAACGCCCCCTCCACGTGCACCGCATAATAAATGACGCTTACGGCAGTATCCAAGGGACATAAACGGCTCAAGCCTACCTCGTGGCGGAGTTTGGCCACTACCGAAAATGGCTTGTGGTAGAGCCTTGGCTTTAGGGCATCACGAGTTAGTCGCACTAAACCCACCACTGCAGTAAGAGTCGACAAGCAGTTTCCCGATAAACGCTTTATCTCACTGCAGTCGGGTCATCTGGAGTCTCTGATAGCTCCCCCACATGAAGTAAGAGTAGAAAAGGCACTGCCTATTGCACTGGGTATACTGAGTAGTCAAAGCGTCCGCCAGACAGAATACTTTGCTCTCAAGATGGACCGCTTGATATTGATTCGGTTATAAATGCAAAAAACGAGAGATTAATGATATGCTGGGAAGTGGACCAGCTCCCGATGTTCATAAGAAAGGATGCACCAAATACCACCTGCCCGCTAGCCAAATGCGTTTTTCACTTCAGCCTTTGAATGGCGCACCCTCGAAAGAGTCCATGTTAAGGCAGCGGTCCAGCTGACCCCAGCAAAACGTCAAATTTGTCGTTCATGATCATCGTTCACGCAATGATGGGCAAAGGGATTCAAGGGTCGGACACCCAGCGTTCCAAGCGGTCGTAGTTGTGGGTATGTCTGACCAGTGTGCAAAACCATTGGGTGCTATACTTTGTCGAGTTCACAGTTAATACGCGAGGGCAATTCCCATCAAGTGGCATTTACGAACCGACCAACTGAATCGACACCTCTTCCCGAAATTTTCGAAAGATGCCGATGGGTCGGGAATTTCTTGAGGCATGGGCCTCTTCTGCATGGTCAGTGCGGCATTCCCGTCCGACAGCCATCTAGGAAGAAGTCCTAGAGCGGATTTTGGCCTTTTTGCTCCGAATCGCTGGATTAGTCATAAGAATAGGTCGATAATGCTATACCGAAAGGGTTTTCTTCCGGATTCTGAAGCTGCGATCGACAAATTCTCCCATTCGCTAGAATAGAGCAAATTCGAGTCAACATTTAGGTCCAAGCAAGATGTTTTATATATTGCCGTGCCGACGTGGCATCCATAGGACAAAGCATGTGGTTGAAAATAGAGGAATCTTAAAAATAGACAACAGCGAAAACTTAAAGAAGTCAGGTACGATCAAACAAAAGTAACCGAATCAGTGTCACAAAGGAGATATCAGGCGTCAAAACAAGTCTCACAGAAAATGATGTGTGAGAATAATCGGCCTTCGATAAATCGACGCCACTATGAGCCAAACTCTGGCTGCTCAACACAATCACTAAATGCAGTTTACAAAGATACACTTCACTCAAGCGATGTTATTGAAGCTACTCCACCATCAATGAACTCTGACTGTAATTTCTTCAAAGATGAAGGGAACCCGGGTCGCCGGCACGTCGATCTTGCATTTACCGGTAAGTACAGCGCACTGAATTTTCCGACATTATAATAAAGCGGCACTGAGACAACCGGCCGTTTAGGTCGGCTAATCAATGTGCCTTGTGATGAGCAAAGCACTATGGGTTCTGCGCCACCCAAGGAAAGTGAAACTCAGTAAACCAACGCGTTGTGGCGCCCACATACCCCCAACCTGGATCAAGGCGATCTGATCACGGAGGACGTGTAAGCAAACACGAAAAACATTCCCGCCTTTTGTTTCTTGATGTCCACTAAAGATGAAATATTTTACGTTATTTTCAGGAATGGCCTTTCACTCAAACGAGGACTAACAGTTGGGGAATTTGATTGACAGCTGAAGGATGTGAACTTGTGGACTTCGCGTCCAAACGACACAGCTTCATCAGCCTGACCACCGCCGCTCAAGCATCAGCTACCCTGTGATGTACAAATGAAGCCTCTCAATTAAAAATGACTCCGGAATGATGTAGATGAGACCTAGGTACTCGGGGACGCAACAGGCCGCAGAAAATGTCAAGAGAGCCAGGAGTATCTAAGTGGATTTTTTGAGGCACTGCATTCGTGGCTGGAAACGGCAGATGGATAGACCGAAAATTACTGGTATTTGTTATAATGCACCAAAAGCACTTTTGTCATAACTACGAGGGGCACAAAAATGACTACATGAAGATGGGACGAATCGTTTCGCATAGAATAAGACGTACGGAAGAATTGAGGCAGACACAAGAGCATGCGCTCAACTCGACGATATTCATTCTGAAAGAGTTTGGGCCGACATCTTTCTTACTGCAAGATGAAAGTGGTAAAAAATATCGGGTTAGTTATCTACATGACTGTTATTTACGAAAGGCAACATTGCCATGTTTGGAGCTGTTAAACTAACCATTTGATCATGTTTCTGCGATATACGCTGGAAACGTCCTGGAATATTGATTATTAGTATGCGTAAAATAATATTCCATCGCCTTATAGGTTCCTTTTCTGACCTTGATTGAGATATCTTAAAAATTTCCTCAATTGTTGGCTGGGGCAATATTTTGCCTCAACTTAATTTACACATCCGCTGTCAGCTCAGTCTGTGCAAATGCACATACTACGACCAGATTTTGTGCTTTGCTTCACCGTGCGCAGGATGGATATTACCTCAAAGCCTGCACATGTTAGCACAGAATTTTAGCCAGTCATTGTGCATGGATGTAAAACAACCGGTAAACGGCGTCCAGATATTGTTTACCCTGGAATGGGTATGTAACCTTTGAAATAATGGAAGCGGCCCGCAATTTGCCAATGGCAACGCATCCCCGCACCCATTCATTTCTTCGCGGGTTCATTGGGGGGAAATCTACGGTTGACCAATAGAAGTTTACCCGAGCTCTCTTTTCGGAGGAACTATCATTCATTAAATTGACCCCAAATCTTCCCCGATATCGCGCTTTTTGATTCTAGTATGTTGAACAATCAAATTGGATTCTGTGCACGAAAATAGTAATTTAATTCCAAATATGTAGAAACAACTTAACACTTTTGACTGATCTAAGCAACACCAGTCTACCTTTTGAGCACACCCCAATAGTCCCCGTTGTGTAAATGGAGTGTGCTCTAATGAAAAAAGAAAGTACCCTGAAGGAACTTTCGGCAGTGACCACTGAATGCGCGAATATAGTTCATGCCGGCTAGTTCTCTCATTTATTACATGATTTCCACTGCTTACGGTTATAATTTGCCGCTCTCATAAGTAGTGTAACACCGTTTTCGATAACCTGGATAAATCTATTTGATATTTGTAGCAAGGCCACTATATCGCCTTTAGACACTCGTGCTCAACATATCACGGATAACCCATAAGCGATAGCCGAACACAAATTTACTACCATAGTTCTGTTGCCTTAAGAGCCTGTACATGCTTTTCGTTGATCGGTATTTTTATAACGTAAGCGGTATATGTGGCACGCTTGAACTAATGAGAATATATTCACGTACGCTTATCAGTCTCCTGCAAAATCAGAAAGAATAATGCTACACGACTCCCCGTTTATCCATTGAGCTTACCTTAGCAGTATGCCCCATAGGTCTCCCATGCTGCATGCATGCGGACAACTTGTGGCTGACCCGAATCTTGCGATGAAAGATCGTGTATCTATGCTACTAGTGCCACCAGGCTGCCAACAGGTTGCCTCAGGGGCTCACCAGTTCGGGGCCAGCCTCTGAGGCTACTGTGGGGCTGGCCCTAAGTTTCCTCCTCAGGATCAAAATTCTTGGTAAAATGCCCAAATGTCACAAGTGCGACCAATTTTCCGGCAGTTTGCAATCCCTAAGTAATGTTCTCATTCCAAGGAAGGCAATAACACTGGACGCAGCGATCTCCTTGAGCACTTGTTGTACAAAATTAAAACCAATGATCGATAGATTGTATGTATTTACAAATTGTGCAATTAACTTACAGAGGCGACCGACGTGTTTCCTCTTTGGTTCTCAATTAAGGGATGATAGTTCGACGGAATCTGAAAAAGGGGGAATTAAAAACCATTTTAAATATATGGCCCATTGAACAACTTTAAAGACCTCTACTTTGGAAGCAACTATGAATCGCTTATCGACGTGCAGCAAACTTTATAGTGTTTACTGAATCGCGCATTCACAAAATAAACTTGCAGTCACCACTACCTGTTTTCAGTACAATCACATTTCCGTAATTATACCATCTAACGAGTGAAACTGGAATCACTGAACCTCTCTAAGTGTAACTGAAAATACTTGAGTTACTTTGTGCAAATTACACAAATCATAAAAATGACTCAGTTGGTGGTCCCTGTTAGGGCAAACTGGAGTTATTTTTGGTACGTACACATCTAATCCCAAAGCCGCGGCTGCATGAGTCGTACAATCAGTTATGCACGTTTCTCTCAGTCACATTCATTGCTTGGACTGAGAATGGCAGGTTGCTTCTGACTGCATCTGTGAAACAGCGAAATGGTAAGTGCATAGAACTACCTTCAACTTTGCATCAACCGATGAATTTGTATTCGATCGGTACTCTCCAGGAGCCACCCAGCCAGCAGTAGCTTACTACCAGTTTGTCATCGATTACCGCCGACAGCATTCTTTTTACTGTAACCCAGAGATCTCAGGCTACATACCTTCTGAGTGTTGTCACCTAGCATTGCTGATAAAATAAAAGCACATTACCATGCTGTCGGTGTTCAAAGAGTGTCATTCAGGCACTCTTTTCAAAGTTGGTAGCACGTAATTTGTTCTAATGCTGAATGACTACTTAATGCTCACAGCAGTATTTCCAGAGGATCCATGAAGACAGTCAGAGCACCCACGCTTCCCTTAGGAGTTCCACGGAGCGCAGCATTTTTTTCTTGGCTCACTTAAAGTATGCTTAGGGAATGTAATGTACACCTTCACAGTAACGGGAACGTGTAATGTGGTAGGCACTATATTGAGCCGGCCTTGAATGGACTGAAAAAAATGAAGGCAGGTACGTTACGCAAACAATTTTATTAAATTATCCGGTTAATCCCTGGACGTGGACACACATAATCGGTGCAAAATACGCCGAAGAAAGGGAAATTTAATAATATGACATATATGATATCATTGAGATGCTTGGTAATGTAATATTAAGATTTTGTTTCTGAGATATAAAATGCAATCGCTAGGGACTAAAAGGTGACTTCGTTTGCATTAATCAACTGATACACATATGCGTACATTTTTTAACAGGAACACTGCGAACAGCCGTATATATGATTGTCTATATACTCATAATCATATGTAACCACACATCGTAAAACCATATCACTTGAATCATTATTTCCTGCAACAAATACTTCACCAACTTGCATTATGTTTTTAATGCCAGAATGAACTTCGCATAGGGAGAAACAGCGGTTGATTCATCAGCCATGAGAAAATTACTGAACGTCGATGCTCGAAACAGCGCTGAATGCACGCTCAAGGTCATTGCTTGGGTTGATTCGGAAAGACGAAATAAATCTAACAGGATGGCATCAGCAGTTGACATACTGTAATGATACACCTGTAGTCTTAAGCGATTGGTGCAAGAATGTAACTACCTCTTTGAAACAGTAGGCTGGGATAGCCCCAGTTTTGCCTCTTACCTTGGGGTAATGTGTTGCTTGGGTGGGCAAGACGCCGGATGTCACGAGTGACGAAAATATATGGATGAAGTATACACACGCAGGTGCGGATACAGTGACATGCCTTCAATTTCTCAGGTTTTCCCTATTTTTGTCCAAAAATGGAATAAATATTTAGTGTACGTCGGTATAATGTGCTGCTAAAGTAAACTCATAGTGACTAACTGGATGTACTTCACGACCAACACCAAACATTGAAGAATAATACCAATTCACTTTTATAAGTCAAATAACGTTTCTAACTTTGTTAGCGGAGTAAGTGTAACTACCGTGGACTCCAGTATAACGAAATCAGACGTCCTGCTCGGTATCGCCGTAACAAGTGAAGTAAATATCGACATAGCCAAGATGCCCCTAGAAAATGGAAATGCTTATTATGGCGTACTATATATTATAGCGCATATTCTTATTTATGGGTGTGTACCAGAAACATATATATATATTCATGCACGTGTACGTGGCCATGCAACATATGTGCGAACAACCATATTCAACTCAAACAATGTATTTACATGTATATGCATGGGAGTAAATATGGACTCAGACACAAGTAACTAGATAAGGTTATACATATATGCTTATATATAAGTAGGCTAATATAAGCGCAGGCAATAAGCCATGTTTTCATCAATGTTTCCTTATTAGGAAACTTAATGTTGCGTTTATCAAAGGTACGTATATATTAAAATGCGCAAGTTACGTTAGAACAACGCAACTAAATCATATTTATGTGTATGTATCTAGGTGTCTCCTTATTAGTACTTAAATGTACGTGTAGTCGAAAATAATTTTATCTGATATGGCTCCCGGTAACGCATAACGTCGTTTGTTGTGTTGGCCTCCGTAATACTGACCCGTATAATCGGTGATAAGTACACGAAGAGGTTTCCCAGGTATGCTTAATCTAGGCCTAGAGTGTTGAATCCATCTTTATGTTTTTTAGTGTAATGAGCCGCGTTTTGCAATTGGGAAAGTGTTGTCTGCGGACAGCCTCTAAGAGCGAATATAAGGTAAATGGTGAATTGCCAATTATCATTTGGCAAAATCTACCATTGCAAAATGATTTGGCCCCATTGATATCCCGTCAATTTAAATGCAACAGAACCTCTTCCGATAAAATTGTTTTCATGAAGGTTTATGATGGTTGTGACCTGTGGAGTTCCCTCCGACGTTACTTGAAAACTGTAACTGACGCAATCTCTTATGGTAAGCCAACGATCCAAGAGGTTTTCCTAGGTGTTTATTTCTGCAAGTTTCTATAACAGCAGTTCACGCTGCTGTACGGTAACGGTGGGCAAACTTACAGACAATATCTTCATCGTGCATGCTCAATCAGTTTGCCGACAGAACATGGCAACTTCTGTTACTTCATTTCAAATTTGTTAACATCTGTCTGTGTGTTATCCCCAGTTGCTTAGACTAATGTTGCCGTTGCAAGAAAACATACTAATCAGTTCTTACATCACATGTTTGTTTCTTCTGTCCCTCCTAAAATTCCGGGAGGTAGGAGGGGTTGATGTGTTACATATTAATTTTGAGATACGTGAACCGTTAAACAAAGCCAGTAAACTCACTTTCACTTTGGTGTTGAAAGAAAAAGGGGCTTGGCAATGAATGTTTGGCATTACGGATTTGGAGGAAACAAAATAAATCTAGTGGACAGCTTACATATTCTCTATCGGAATGAATTATGGAAAGCGCTTGCTGAATTAGTGTCCTCCTCGTCCGCCCAGAGTATATTCACGAGGTGTCGGCATCTAAATTCCTCGAAAATCTTTTACAAGCTAGATATTCCTAGACAATATTATTCATGAGTCTAACAGAAACTTTGCTAAAGCAAATCGCAATTTGGAACTTGTCGATTACTGTTTTCTTCTGCCTAACAGACTCATGAAATAGTTGACCTCTGTTGATATTAACTCCAACAAGTCCTGAAGCGTTCTTTGGCACTTGAAAAAACCGTCGTAATCGTTTGCAAAATGTGGAAATAAGTTACAAAGTCCTATCGACGAGTTTCGGGATCTTTACCTCGTAAGCGATACAGCTAAGTGAAGGTGGCATAACGGTTTCCACCATTTCTAACTTTCTTGATGGGAAACGAACCCCCTTAGCTTTGGTTCCATCATTTATGCGAGATGATGCAATAATGCCGCGACGTTGTCAGTGGCAAATTCAACAGCAACGGACGTCTATGATGATAAAAATTTAAGACAACAGAATAAACGCTGCAGAAAAATGAAAGAAAAACGTCGAGAAACGTAATCTTTAATATGTTCACGGTGCTGTATGTACCACTTGTGCATCAAAGGATAGATTACATCACTCCATCCGTGTGATAGAAGCATTCCGTTGCGCTGCACACAACCCAAATAAGTGATGTCAACAACAGCGTCCGTTCTGAAACACTGAAGAATGAGCATGCCCGGAGAAAGAAATGACCAAGTTAAAAAAAGTTGGGAGCTTTTCAGGTGATTTTATTATCCACTGATCACCACTTATGAGGTCTACCGCCGAAGGATGATTATTTACCAAGATAACATCATCCGGACACTGCTTCCATAAAGCATGCGGGACGCATGATGCCAAATAGCCTGTGCTGTATTAAATAATGTCGTCAACTATCTTTGACATGCCGTTTAAGCTAGCTTCCAACATGCGTTTTTTTATCCGGCAAAATATTTTCCGCAACACCGTGATCTTTGACTAATGGCTCGACGAGTGACTTGCATAAGTTTTTCGAAAGTAAACGAAGAGAAATTGTCCTAAGGGCCGAAGACTTCCTTGTCATCCTTCAGGTGGATCCAACGGTGAACGTTGAGTACCACTTCCGTTTCTCCGTACATAGAGATGATTTGGTGCGCCACATTTCATGCATTCCTCTTTATATCTTGAAGGTAGGGCGTATATCATATTTTGCTTTTCATGATGTATGTGGACTTTGGGGACTCCCAAAAAATTGTCAAACATGTTGTCTGGAATAATGCGTTTGGGCACAACTGGCCATAGGTGTACAATCAACTTTAGATGACGGACGAAAGTTTTGTAGGAAGTCACAGGAGATGAAATGATGCATGGCCGACAGCCTCTCATCAACCATCCGCAGATGAATTGATCCCATCGGCGTTCTCTGGTTTACTCCACCCCTGTGTCATATACTTATTAGGCATTTCACGAGCTCTAGAAAAAATTAATAAGTGTAATCCAAAGGGAATTCGTTTATCATTTCGATCTGGAGAATCGCGAATAGTGGAAAATCATTATGACCCTCCTTTTGCTTTTGAGGTCAAAATTTGTTATCATTTCTCGCCACTCCCTTCTGCGATGAGAAAGCCTTATGTTAATCGACACTAACTCCTCTCTGTGTGCAAAAATAGCTGAAGTACCCACTGCGAATAACAGTTGGCTAGTTCAGACCGTTAGTTCAGAAGCGATGAACCTTACGATCGTTTGTAACTAACCAAACGGCTGAGAATCTCCGTTCCGCAGCCGTAGGCTGCATTTCTCAGAGCGGGGCATGTGGCAGATGAGTTTAAGACAACGGGGATTGCAGACAATTCGGAGGGCGGACCCAGACACAAACCTGGAAGCTACAGACAGAGAACCCTCACTTATGTGCCGTGCAAATACCTATAGAGGGCAACGGGAAGACTGTCATACAGAGATCTTGTAGGACACAATGGTTTTCTAACCTCAAAGACTGGACTTATAATAAAAATCTCATGTAACAATTACTTTTGTTCTCCTAATTAAGGCACATATGCAACGACATGAAGGCAAACGTGTTAAAATGTGACACATGTATTTCAAGAAAGCACCCGACCGCAAACACGTGGGCTTACATGCAGATGATGGAAATCAAAAAAATTACAAATGCTTCAGTAAACAACTTTTTACAGGAGAAGAAAGTTTGGTGCAACTCACGGTGGTTTCATGATAGCTAACATGTTAGATGGTTTTCTCCAGTGGTGACTGCTAGGAACTGAAATCCATTTTATACTCGTCGTTCACTTAAGGCGACCCATTTTGCTCTTTTGCAGATAGTGTATGTTATAAATGAAACTAGTAGGATGTATTGAGGAAATTGTAGCATGTGCAGCCAAATTAGGCCAAATCCCAGAAGCAGACCTCACCGAGCGCAGATAGTAACGACAAAACTAAAGCTTTGTTGGAAGTTTTCTTGACCATAAAGGGAACTTCGGTGATCTCAGAGAACGTTAACATATAGGTACAGTAGTCTAGGGTAGAAAATCAAACAAGACAGGAGCTACTTAGGATAACCGTAAGCATATCAGATAGAGAACCATAAGTGCCTGCATTTGTGCATGCGTATATATATATATATACCATTGCCAAGTTTCCAACAAAAAAGTTATGAATTCAAAAACCAAGGTCATTGGTTCTTGGTTCATCAAAACCGAAAGTCACTTCATCGTACACTTTCAGGTACAATCTTCAAAATATCGTCTCACATCTAAAAGTCTTCTTGTGACGAATTCAAAACAATCTATTCTGGGCTAGCCATAGAACTAGATTTTGAACATTTATCTGCATCATTTCTGCCCTTGAAACTGATTTGCGACGTGTATGAGAAAAATTAAAGTCACCCTTGAAAAATAATAATGTGACTTTTTGTCAATCACAGTAGACCACGATTACTCAAGAAAAAAACCACTTACACAAACTCTGCAGAGCAGAATAATTTTTCCAAGGGATAGCATGCTGTATCTGTACCTCAAAGCACTGGTGCATTTTAAAATATTACTGCGGCCCACATTGCCAATTAAAAGACATTAAAATGATCAGTAAGAATTTTTAAACATAATCTACCAAGAAAGGCTTCTGAGTGAAAATTCGAAAACACCGTACAAAACCTGCTTGGGGGAGATATCACTTAATTCCTTTTCCAAAAAAACAGTAACGAATCTGTTTGGCTTCCGTGACAATCAAACCACATAAACTGGATTAAAACATCCAAGGGAATGCTTTGCAGTTATCCCGAGTTACTACGAAGGGTTGCTCAACATCTTGGACTGTGGCCTAGACGGTTCATTAGCATATGTTTAGGTCTATTTTGAGTCTGTTTTAGAAAGAAAAACTACTGGAGCTAATTGGGCCGATGACACTTTGTGGCTATTTGTGCCACAGAAGCAGGTTTCACTTGAGGAAACTAATCAGAGCCCTTGACTCAAAAGTTTCACCCACAGGACAGCGGAGCGTAAATTAAGCTCAAGAACTCTGAGCAGAGGCATATTTATCACCACCCATCTTATTCAAAGGAGCGAGCAGTACACTCCTGATCATCTACCTCGACGATCGATTAAATGTAGAACTTATCGTGTTTGTGCAATTCATGGAGGTTTGTGAATGCCTACCGCCAGAGTCCAGCCGATAATTAAGAGGAACAGATCTTTTGGTATTTCCGATAAACTCTACACCAGGTAGTGATAATTGGCTCAGTGGAAGCCCATCCACCTGGATGGGTTAGCCTCCTTTTCATTTTTCAGGTTGGGTTGAGAGCTTATACCAACCCAAAGTGAAGGACCAAAGGACTACTTCTACTGATTGACCTTCCGTAAATGACTATATCTTCGTTGTGAGGTACGTCGTTTCATACAGTTCGTTGGGACATGCAGCCATGCAAGTCATTGGACTATGTCAAGGTGCAATCTCCATGCGGTGAAACGTATACGCATGCGGTCGTAGACTCAGCAGCATATACACAAGGCTTCATGCCTGACCGTTTGCAAAATAAACTTAAAATCTAAAAAGTAGAGGTATCTAGCGTGCATGACATTCTGGTAAGAACTGTTCAACGAAATGAACATTTTACTTATTATTTTGAGAATTTTACTCAAAAGGATGGTTGTAAGTCTTTTGTATGCGCGTGACATATCGATGTGCAGAAACGTGGTTAAACTGAAAACAATACTCCCGACGTTTGGCTTATCCTGATGGTCATCTGATCAACTAAAACATTTGCAGTAAAGTAAACCGCAAGTAAACATCTAAGTCATAATATTATATTTTGTGACGGTTTCCACCAAGACTCCAGTCATGACATCCGCCTTCATTGACTCCGCTTGGAAGTGTATGTGCACGAACCATTTGTGTAAAGCATCATCGTTGTCATACTCATCAAATGTGCCGTGGTGCATCATTAAGGGCCGGAATAAAATCTAAATAACAGCTCTGCATATCCAATAAGCTAGTAAACACAAGTTCAAATAGGTTAACCTCGACGATGTACAAAATCAAGTCCACTATCAAAGTAGGGATGTATGATGTGCAAAGACCTTTGGTGGTCGCGTAACTCCCACATGTACTTTGGATCAGCGAGCTATTGACTTTTACCATCCAGAAATGCTGGTTGAAGTATTTATACAGTGGCATCAATATCATTATTGTCTTTCACCATCAGCGTACTGCGTTGGACAGCAAAAGAAGACCCGTTAAATTCTATCTTTCTGACCGTGTTGCATCCTGTAAAGGGAACTAAGACACCGACTGGAATGGGTTTTGACTTCAATAAAAGTGAAAAAACAAGCACTTTAGTACTATTCACACGAACCGGTTGACAGGACTAGTTAGTTGTACTCAAAAAGCAATAAAGACAGAAAAATGAAAAAAATATTTTTCTAGGGAGGAGTTATGTTGATTCATATTTGTCAAACCCACAAATTTAATGTCATCAGGATATTTTGCTCATAACTTAGTTGTAGGAAAAAATGTTTAACAATTAAAAGAGAAACGTTTTCTCAGTCTAGAAGAATGTTATACAGTGTTTCGTAAACGAGAAAATCTTAAGGAGACATAATAACAAAAAACATTACGATTCAATCATTGGTTGTAATTTATTCGCCGGTAAATTGTGAAATAGTTAGCAAAATAAGTGACAGTAATATCAGCCGTTAAAAGTGTTGTAACTGCATATACTTGTAGACTAACCCAGTAAAGAACAGTGGTACTGTCATGATACTATTTAGGCTGAAAATACTAAATTGTTAATTGATCAAAACTAGTTACTACTCTCAACCGATTGCAATGCTTTTGGTTTGGCTAGTATTCCTTTGCACTTCACATCATACTTGTGCAAATGTAAAAGGTGGCATTTTGTTGTATCGTTGTAAGACATAATGTTAGCATTTTTATCGAAGTAAACCAAAACAACTTGCGTTGGTAGTGTATACCTGCAGAAAATCATACTGAAATAAAAATGTGACCGTTAATATTGAAGTCGTTAGAAATTTCTTAAAATCAGATTTTCAGTAAATTTTGCCGATTTCTGCAAAATAATTACCATGTCTGTGACCTTAAAGACGGTGACTAGCAACAGATGAACAAATACGCGATGTTGTATTTGAAATGAGTGTAGTGGCAGCGCGACAACGTTCAAAGAAAATTGTTAAAGAAATGGTTACAAAAGAGGAAAATCATTGAACAGTCAGCTTGCTTGAATATTTTTACCAAACACATTTTGTTGTTTCCTCACCAAAATTTTGGCTTATCTTGGAAATATGTCGTACGCTTGTCCAATTTTCAGCAGCAAAGGCGTTATAAGCTGTTAGTAAGTTGTTACACTTTCAAATATTTTGTTGCACTAGAACGTGCAGATAGCAATCCGTTCTCGTTTCGCTAATTCTTGTTGGATGATTTCAAATCAGTTAGCATGGTTGAAGAACTGCTGACGGGAAGACGGATAGGTACATCCAGATGGCATAAAGCTTTGGATTGCATCCCGGAGATAAAGAGGCATGATCATTATTTTTGTTACAACAGTTATGATTGCATGCTTCTTCACTGTTAGACTGACTGTTGCCATAGTCTACGCGCATCTACCTTTTGGTACCCGGTTTCCCCAATTATATGTAAGTTCTTTACACCTGTTTACACTTGTTTAAAATCAAAAATAAAGAAAAGAAAACATCAGCAAAGATTGTTGCAAGATTGCATTTCGTCTGTACGCATTTTCTCACCTCACAGTGTATTACATTTATCGGAATACAAAACGTAAATTAGGATACAACATAAGAATCAGCACAGGAGCGTTTGTCTTTAGTATTAGTTATAAAATATTACTGAAAGTTTCATTTATAATACTACAGAGATGACAAATATAGATGTGACATTGATTCTGATATATATATATATATATATATATATGATTTTGGATTCATGGTCTAATAATTGTAGTTTTATGGTTTATCAAAAGGAAATTTCTGCAGCAAATGGAAGTATACGTACATCAGTGCCTAGTCAAGCTATCCTAAGTTGATGGATGCATTTCTCCCACATAATGGCACAAATAATCTAATCGAATTCCAGAAAAAAATTCAAAAGTATTTTGGATACCATGTTTGTAAACCTGTATGTTTACCACATGTCTGCGTAGCAGTTTACTATAAGCCTTGATCCAGCACGAATCTAATCACTGCTCCTAAACTTTCTTCCACTTAAGCTTCACCTGTGGAAAACAGTGAATTTACAATTTCGGGCGTTGCTGCACGATTTCTTCTTCTACCTTATTATGAGCAATTTTATTCGTCTTAAAATAAAAAGTGGTATATCTGGGAGTTAATGAATAACTTGTACTACGCGAACATGTTCTTAGAAACGTTTATCGTTTACAAAACACTGGTAAATAACTCAAAAAGTATAATTTTAATTTTTTTTAAATGAATGAATTGGAAATTCCTTCTCCTGGTTTGGAGAAGAGAAACATTTCCAACATGACAATATTGGTCCGTTAAAGAAAGTGTATCTCTGACGGCTTCTGTGACCCCTTTGAGCCGTACAGATGCCAGAAAACAAATGGCAGCCGCGGCGGGCATCAAAACTTACCTTGGCGAACCAATATAAAGACTAAACACTACGTGATAACATGAGCAATCCCTTTTAAGGCAGAGATGGGAATATGTCCAAATATAAATTTAAATGAAAGTTATTTTTAGCTAAAACAGCTAGGAATAAAATTCTCCAGCATTCTTCGGCCCGCTATTGTTTCTCGGTAATTCTTCGAAATTTGCAGCCTAAGGAAGTGAAACCAAACAGGTCTTCATAAGTTGCACGCATTGACTGTTTTTACTCACACATATTAATCTGTAGCCTAAGTGATCACCTCCCACCGCGTAATATTAGATCTCCGAAGTGGTGGTCTTCGCGAGGTATGTATTTTTGTCTTACCTCTATCAATCAGCAGTAGTAAAATTCCACTCATTGTCTCCGTGTTTCATCATTTCACTCACAAGGGAATTAACATAAAAGGGAAAAGCGGAAATAGTGATTCTGATAATTTTTTTCATCTCAAGATTTCAGTTGGTAAGTTTTAGATCGTTATTTTTACAATACCACAAAATGTTGAAGAATGTAGTGATTTTAATTTGCCACTTGTACCCAACTAGTTGATAGTCAGTTAGTAAAACAACAATAGTCATCATTTGACTATTTGACAGCTCGTGATTTCGAAAATTTCACATTGCTGCCGCATGAATCAATTAAATTATTTCGAATTGCCTCAAATAACGCCTTCATATTGTTGAACTAACATCTTGAGAATGCACACTTGTTTAGTAGATTTAGTTTAAAACTGCGTTATTTTTATACGCAAAGCAGTGAAAGCTTGTTTTATCAACAAAATTTCGTAGTGAAAAGTTTATTAAGCTTTGTTTGTATATGCCTCACCTCTGGAGTATCCTGATCTGTTGTAAGCAGTTTATGAAAACTTCAGATGTTTCTGAATTACTGTACGAATAACCTCCGGAGGATATTTTATGCTGTTTGGACTAGGTGGTTCCCCTCGCGGTCGCCGCCTTTCGCACTTCCTTTTGAACTCAGTCACTGAGATGACATTGGAAATCTCTATCTTCATCTAAGAACATAAGCATTGATACTTTCCCAGACAGTAAACTGTCTAACAATATATGGGACGCATTTCACTTCTAAGTGAGGACCCAAATAATTTGCAGGTTTCTGCCGATAATCTGAATAATATATTCAGTACGTTTGGGCCGCATTTTACACCTAAGAAGTGCAAAACACTGTTGCAGGACTGGATTGGTTCGGATCCGAATGTTGTCCTCGTAGAGGAAGAATTGGATCAAGTGGATAAATTTAATCGCTTGGGTAATTGTATCTTACCCGATGGACATGTATCGAATGATACCCCCTCCCACAGAGAAATCTCGCTAGTCATTCATCAATATTAGTCATGTGTGATGTCGGAGTGGCACCCAATTATCCTCCAAATTTCGAGTGTACACAGAAGTGATTACGTCGGTCTGCTACGTCACTTTGAAAGGTGGCCGTTGCGGATGCTTCCGGTGCTTCAACACCGTGGATTTTCTAGCATTAGTAAAATATAGCGGGAGAAAGTCGCCGAATCCCAGAATTCTGCAGCTTACGCGACCTCAAGTGATATTCAGGATCGGATTGCTCCCACAGGTTCAGAACAACAGAACAGTAGAACAGCAACGGGTGGAGACGTTTATTGAAAAAATGATTGTAGCGGGTCGATAGAAAGTGGTTCTTAAGACCTAAAGTATTAGCAAAATTAAAATAAACCTGTAGTGAGCATGCGGGTGCATCAGTTTGCGAATGGACGGGGAGTAGTTAGAAATTGAACAGAAAAACAGCAGATGAATATGATTCATTCATACCAGCAAAGCAAACATTTACCGCGCAATGGTCCACTTCAACAAAGTCAGATCACTTCGCTTGAGTAGAAAAGCGGTTAGTGGGTGGGCTATGCAGTTTAAGTGAATGACAACGGTGCAGCCAATTAATCAAACTGAAGGTCGAGAGGACACGGTGCGGCCAGCAGATGACTGATGGAGACGGCTTCATATTGAACAGGACAGAAATTCATGAAAATACAGAAGACTGCCCTAAAAATCAAAACCGTTTCAAGTAGATCAATAATCATACAGCAATGGGGCAAGAAGCAAGATCAGTTTCGCGTGTATGTGTGAGCAGTTGTGTGAACGAGTTCACGTATAGGGGAGCTCGTGTTGTAGGACGGTGGGTGTAGATGAAAGCAAACCTTTAGTGCTCTGCCGTTGAAGCCCAGCGGATTCGATTTTTGGGTTCAATTTTTGGTGGAAGTATTGAATCAGAGTAGATTAAATTGACGGGGACATAATTTGTGCACGCCCATGGAAAGACTGCCTTGCTGTTCGATATATATATACATATATATATACCTGCGTATAAATGGAACTTCGCAATAGGTTCTAAATAAGGGGAGAAATAATACTAAGCTATAACAAACCAATTGTGTTTGTGTCTTCGCCATGCATATTTTGTGATCGTTTGTGTCTTTGATTTGGGATTATTTTTAAGAAGACGGGGCTCTGCATACAGTTCACACATCATTCACGCCACTGGCTTGCTTCTGAGCCACATTTCGCCGTTTTCAACCAACAAAATTCCTCATCTCTTGAGCCCCAACCAGGAAGAAAAAAACATCGGCGGAGGCCAAACCCGAAACTAACTTCTTCATACCTCTATGCCAAGTCGTAGCCTGACCTCAACGTCACTTCGTCCAGCACGCAAAAAAGAGCACAAGCAGGTCGTCGGTGATCAGCCATACACAGCAAGTGTCCATACCACCGAAGGCGACGAAGAGCAATTATCTCAGTCAGAGGACGACTATCCGCAGCCAACACAAGGTGGCACACCACGTCGCTGCTCACCCAGTGTATCCCCCAGACACAAGCAATGCTCCAGAGACATCGATGGTCGAAAACAAAAGGTCGCTGGGCATCCTCAACACGGATAGGCTAGGTCTTGAAACCGTAAAGTAGAACTACGAACTGTAGCTATGCATACCCTTCCATCGAGGGAAAGTCGAATGTCATGGTGGAGCCGCAACTGTCGTAGGTTTATGAAAGCTGCTCTGGATTTCCCAATTCGTAATGAAACCTTCTGCCCAACACCTCCCCCAGGTAAGGTCAGACTACATCTAGTCGATCACCACAAAGGATGAGTGCAGGCACAGGCTCTTGCCAGTCTTGAAGAAGTACCTTCCCCTTCGAAAGTGTAAAGTACATACCCTATCTGGATACCTCAAATGCCGAGCAGTCCAATGCGCGTTCAGGTGCCTGTGTATCATCACTCATCAAAGCGACATCATCGACCTACATAAAGTCGACTCTTTTACTTGGGTGGCGTTCCACTCCAAGGTCTAAAAGACAAGATAAAGCTTTCTGTAAACCATCCTTAATGGGAAAGATTAAAAGAAATGGGGATACCGGACGGTCTGCCGTACTATACTGGAGGGGACGAAGAATGGCAAAATTCAACCTGACTTATGACGGCACAACTCTCTGAGGACCGACACATACCTCTCAGGTGCTCCATTACGCAACGAACAGTGCCATAGTGCAGACCTATCAAAGAAGTCAAAAGCTGCCGAATGTTCATCAACACGATGACCGTTGACCTTTGGAGAGTAAAACGGTAATGTAACACCTGTCGAAGAGTGAATCTTTGGTCGACACATTCACGACCAACGCGAGACCCAGCCTGTTTCTTACGTTTGTCTTTCACGCGTGATGCACAACCTTCAGTGATTGACGAAGGCAGCTTGAACGCTATCTGGATTAAGCTAGTATTCCTATGGTTAGCGAAGTCACTGTGCAAACCAGTCTTGACGATGGGGACAACGATGGACCCATCCCCCACGAGAAAGGGGCTTTCTCGCAGTACCAGACATTTGAGAAAAAGAGAAGTTATCTGACCATTTACACCCCCACATCTTTATTTAGAGCTGGGGAAGCCCATTGCAGACCAAAGCTCCATGACGTAACAAGGCTTGGATTTCCCTGGGGTACTCTGCTTCAGTAAGTGGGTCTATTGTAATAGGCCACCGAACGCTGGCCAGAATGGCTGAGGAAGGCGTTGATGCTGACGTCCAGCCAAATTGTGCTTGAAAGTTTTTCGCTTAATGTATACGAAATCGTTGCAAGTTGTGGATTGGTGAACCGTCAGCTTCACATATCGTTTCGGTCACACCTAATGCCTTCCTACTGATAGCTTGGATGAGGTGAAATAGCTTACAGGAAGTTCCCATGGCGGCGACACTTTCCATCTCAGGAGCTCGTTGATACCACCGGACCTCGCGATCCTTAAGCAAGCTCGTACTTAGTTCACATCTCGTTTCGAGCCGTGTTTTATTATACTACCTACCAGCCGGGATCTACTGACGTGCATCAAAAAGGCGCAAGACTTCAGCAGGAATCCAGGGGTCAGTTCACAACTAACTAAACCAGCAAAATGCATGGCATTCTTGACGTGCGACTAGTGCTCATTGATGTTTTGAAGTGGAGCAATCCTAGCTCTGCAGCCAGTGCACTTCGGAAGATTTGTAGACCAGTCGAATCAGATAGCAGTCTAACCGCCGCTACGGTGTGCGTTTTGAGTGCCACCCAAAGCACGTGAACAGCTTAGTGCAAACTAACGTGTGACCGGAGTCCAGGGGAGTGCTCTAGTACGATCGGCAGTCTTCTAGGCAGCAGCACCATTTGTAGCTAATAGCAGTGCACTCGATTCGGGTGCAGCACTGACTTGAAGAGGGCAGACGCCAAGTGGCCTACCGGCGGTTTGACCGTCTGAAGCTCATACTAGCGAGAAAAAAAGATGGTCTGAGTACATTTTCAGAACGACATGAATCAAGACCATTTGAGGACAGATGACCTACTCTGGCATCCTCGTCCCTTGCCAAAATCACGATGTCACCCCACCTTGCTCTACGTAAAAGGTCGTTCAGCTCTTGATATAAAGTTTCCTTGACTGCACCTGGGCTGCAGTCTGTTGGCGCTTACAATAAGACGACAAACAAGTTGTGTCTGTCAAAGCGAAGATTATTTAGTCCGCATGAAACTCTGAGTCTCACCATGTATAGTTGGCTGTTTACTGGGAACCAGTCAAGTAGTGCAGCTTCAGCCCCCTCACTGAGAGCTACACGAACGCCAGCAACACCAGAGGCCGCGGCCTCGGGTCCTCAGAAGGATCCAGATGACCCTCCACGAAAAGACTAGATGGGGATGCCAGTGGGATAACGGGGCTGGAGTCTTGAATCCGAGTCTGTTGAATACAACATACATAGATGGCTAGGGTCTCCAGTGCAAGGGCTAAACGGCCCTGTTGACTTATACGCAGCGGTGTTCACATGTTGAACGTGGTTAGTATGAGTGGGCATCGAGGACGAAGAAGTATATCAACCGGCAGAGGCGGATTCGGTGAGATTTGGATGATATTTGAGGGTGACTGGGAGAGACCAGGAGAGTATAAATTAGTAGAGTGACAAGCAGTGGTGTTCGCTGGAAGGTCGTTTTTGCAAGTGAGAGTAGGGTTAGAAACTTTTATACAAAAATCAGTCATATTCGTAGTTTTATGCATTGTGAGCTGCTGCAGTACTCGGTCGCCAAAACCAGTGTATGCCTTTTCAGTTGAGGATGGTTTTCCAGACTTCGCTGAACCAAGCGCTTTCTGCGAAGCACCAGAATTATTTCATACGAGCCGGTGATTAATTAGTCGGTTCATACGCCTCTTCTGGAAATCCTTGCCGGGTCAGTGCAACACGTCAAGAAGCAACGGCGTTGTTTAGTGGGGGGCCACACCCTTCACGCTATGGCGCCACCAGCGGGCTATTGTGGTATTTTTTAGGGAGATCGCCTGCCAAACAAAAACCCACCACGCCCTTGACACTGCCACTACATGTTCGTGGCCGCTTAATCGGCGGAGCCTGAGGTTACCCTATTTACGGTTAATCACCCGGATGGTGGCCGTTCCCTCATCCGCAACCCAGGGATGCGCCCAGTCGCATAGAGCTCTACCCTGAGTGCGGTAAAGTCTACTCCGATGCAGGCAGTGATCGGATTATGGTTGGTCCACCACAAGGTACGGTGGTATGAAAATAAACAATGAACGGGCTCTTATAGGTACGGCTAGGCTGTTGGATTGTGGTCCATGAGGTCCCCGCATAAGATGGTTAGACACAATAGGTGATATGGCTCAGCGCCGTAGTCAATGGTATTTCTGCATTCAAAATCTCGTCCTTTCCATAAGGTTTTTAGTTTATTATCTTGCACTCTACCTTCAGTTATTTCCCATCATCCTTTTTCATGTGTTATGAGGTGGCAATCAAGATCAGAGCACATTTTTGCAAGGATAACAGTAGTGCAACTGATATTAAATAAGTTTAAAAAAAGACAATTTTTCTGAACTGAAAATAAAGACCACAAAGAACTATGTTGGTAAACAAGTTTAAACTGTACTACCTACTAGTTGACTTCTATGTAACGGATTTGTCAAACATTTTAACCATAGTTTTCTGGCACGATTTTTCTTTACACTGATTCATAAGCTCACCAAAAAGGACCTCTTGAATTAAAAATGTGGCCGTAGATTTTAAATGACTAGCAGTTACTGAGCTTCATCAGCTCTGAATCAAATGAAGAATATTCTGTAAATATTAGAAGTTGTGGCAGTGACCATTTAAGTCCAACCCATAGGACTGGAGTTCCAAATAATTGCCGTCCAATTCAGTGTTGACAAAGATCCATCTTGCACTAACGTGCTCTGGTTTTTGTTGCTAACTCACAGCATCATCTGCTCAAACAGAAAAAAGGACGGGGAGTAGTAGGTTGAAGAGATATACGTCAGAAGGAAAGTTTGGAAGGAATTGCCACTAACTGTGGCACTGAGCCATGACATGATTGCTTGGGGGAACCTCATGGACCCAGACCCGGTGGTCTAACTGTTTCTTAACGAGCCAGTCCACTGGTTAAAGCTTTCAGACTTTCTATCCATGCCATCAAACTTTTCATCTGATCCGTGTGTGTAGGTCTGCGATACGCTGACTTCACTAGAGTTCCGTTGGGGGTTCCTCTTACCAGTGCGCCCGGAAAGGACGTTTCTTGCCATTTTCCACCTCCATGGAGAACTGGATGCCATCGATAATGTTATGGAATATCGTGTGCTTTTTCAGTATCGGAGCGCTTGATAATGGAAAAGTGCGTTCGCATATCGGATCCAGATCTACAGATATATCTTGGGTTTTGCAATGTCTTCAGAGGCTTGCATCAATGCTTCCGCAAAAATCCGGATATCGATGATTCCAATATGGATGCCTTTAGTTTGCTGATAGATTTCCCCGTCAAATTTGATGTGTGCCTAAATATCCGTCAGTCCACAAATTATTAACATTTCCAATGCGTTGTTAAAAGGCGTCTCACAAGTAAATTACTGGAATTTGCAACGTTGCCAAATTGGTAACGTTGCTAAAATCAACTTTCCTAAAAGTAGTAAAATTGCCAGTTCAATATGGAATCTATAGCAACCTACAAGATGGACTTATTCTGAGGTTAAGGTAGAATCCAGGGAAGCGCTACTACAAATACAGTCGAGCAGAGGTCAATGCCTAAGCAAATACGATGTCACCTCGGCTGGTAATGAAAAGTTTGTGGTCTAAACGTGAAGCTCAGCGCTCATAAGATTGTGAAAAGATGTTGAGGTTCTTATCGAATGCGAAAAATTCCGGTTGTATTTTTTCTCATTCAAATGTTGACGGCGCGAATTGATTACATATTATACGGCTCATTAAAGCCTGCTCTTTAAACCACCGAAACTTCCGTGAAGCCCCGCATCCTTAAACTCTGGCTTGAAGGCTGCTGTTTTGTTCACCTACTACTGAGCTTTATTCACTTATAACCCCATATTTACTCCTCCCGCTCGGTTTAGATTTTGCTATATCAAAATTCCGGAAATTTAGTCCATGGCAATGCTTCATTTAATTTTCTGTTAAACCCTACTAGACAGAATCCTGATACACTGGTTAACATGATCTTTAATAGTTATGCTCTCTGATTTTCCCGGTATTTCTTGTTTTATAGAGTAAGCAGAGAGGCGTGAGGTATTTCTTGTTTGGCTATTTTAGTGGGTAATATTAGTTGGTGAACAGGTGATTTTGCGAACCATATCTTGATTGAATGTGCATTACGTCAGTATCAAAAAAACGGGAAATTGTCAATTATCCTGTTGGGCAAGAATCACGAACTGATGAATAGAATCAGCTGAAATTACCGACCATGATTGCGCTGGTCATGGGTACGATGAAATTTGACCTAATATTTCATTTAGAATGCACTTTTGCTAACTACGGTAGACCAGCTGTGGTTCATTCAAAGAAATACCTTGCTGTCGTTTGTTTAGAATTTAATGTGATTTCAAGTGATCCGTGCATCAACCGTTTACGAAACCCATGAAATCAACGTGCAGCTGTTTCGTTCTTCTGACGAATTGTCAGCAATACACACACCGCTAGTGAAGACTACCCATCACCCCAATGCTGCTTGGTTATTTGCAATTTCCTCACTTGGCAGCCCTCTGCTAGCCGTGGTCTCCTTCCTGAAAATTGATGTATACTGTTGTTTCATAAATAAAGGAAGTAAAAAAATAAAAGATGACAGTAATTTCGTTGCATTCCACGGAGAAGTTTTTGATTACCTAGTGGTTGATAATTTAGTATGCAAAATGCAGCGTCAGATTGGATTATGTGGTGTTGACGTTCAGTTCCGGGAACAATGAACGGTCGACTGTTGTAGAGCTATATGTAATAAGAAAGGTTTCAAATGAAAGAACGCCACTGACTGCGGCACTGCGCCATATAGTGTATTGTCTCCAACCATGGCTTCGGCGAATCTCATGGGCCCCAGCCCGGTAGTCTAACGGCTTCTTTACGAGCTTTCATACTTTCCACTCATGTCATCAACTGCGCACCTCGAACCGTCCTCTAACACTTACCTGCCTCGAAGAACGGCTTGCAATGAAGGCGGTTGTTCTGTGGGTATATGCAAAACATGTTCCAACCAGAATATCCTATTCTGAGTGCTTGTTCTAAAGACATAAATCTATGAGCCAACACCTTCGCCCAACTTCTGAGTTACTCACAAAACTCTCCCCTCATAGTCTACCGATACTGTGAATATAACGGTGTCTTCTGCCCATGAGGGTCATGTTCCGGAACCGTAAAGCAATATCGACCTCACTGCTGCTGCGTATACCCGACCTTTGATTGATTTTACGCCGACCACAAATTCCTCGAATTGGCAAATAAAATCAGTCCTTCTATATGCGCGAAGACATCTCATCTGATATACGACAGCCAGATGAGGTACAACTGCCCAAATAACTGAATCTGTCTATCTCTTATCTAACTATTCATCTGCAAGAATAAACTTCAGCTTTGAGCCAATCCAGTCCTGCGACAGAATTTTGCACCTCAAGCACACAAAATGCTTCCTAAACATACCGACACAACCGTTCAGACGATCGAGGAAAACTTACAACCTGCTTGAATCTCCACTCAGTAGCACAAAATCGTCCGCATAATCTAAATCAGACAGGTTCTTGTCTGAGCAAATATCAGTTTTAAAATTCTCACATGAGGGTGGGGCTATTTCCATAACCAATTCAATGACAAAGCTGAAGAGGAGAGGTGAACGAGAGCAAACCTTGCGCACATCACTTCTTATGATGATTTTGGGCGGAACATCAGTAAACAGTTCTTAGATTGCCTTATTGGGGGTTACACGGAGGTCAGCCCCTATGCCCGTTTACTGCAGTTTACAAGGGGTTATTATATTATTTACAGATTGTTTTACGTAATCGGCTGAAATGTATAGTACGAAATGTTAACATCCCGCAGTACTGGTCTTGTTTCTCTACTATTCACTGGATAGTTGGCGGTGATAATGCCCGAAAGCAGTTTGGATGCAATGCTTATTAAATTAATTCCTCTGTGTTTTTTGCATGATGATCTATCACCCTTCCAGTAAATTGTTATAGTCACCGATTCACACCAATCACTAGGAATCCCTTTCAAATAAACCAAATTAATGGGGATAAGATCAGTTCACATAGCTGTAATACTGCATGCAACAGACAAGAAATATCCAGGCATATCCCATGTAGTCAAATTCCACACAGCAGAAATAAATTCATAGATTTCCAGCTAATTACTAAATTAGTTAGGCCAACATTTTGTCTCTGTGAACATCATCACAAGTCCAAAACACCTTCCGATAACAGGAGTATAGGAAATTAAATTCGCTTAACTGACCAGAGTACGTTATCTGCCATATCAGACGCGGGCAGTCGTATAACATGGTACCAACGGACGATCCACGGGCTGTGGTAGATGCTGCTCTTCTAAACAGCATTGAGCCTCGCGAGAAAGAGAAAATATTCACTCCCGAAATCCTGTTGATCAAAGGTCAAAAATGAGAACGCTTTATAGCCAGGGATTAAGCAAGTGGTCAACGATATAAAAGCTGATAGTTTAAGGATCCAGTAAATTTCCCATTTTAATAAATGATCATGAAGTACCTACATTTATTTCTCTAAAAACCATGAAAATAATGTAAAGCCGTTAGAATTCACCGGAAGTGCATATCCATTACATCTGGCCCGGAAACTGAACTCTAGATGAATCGCTGTCCATCGAAAGTCCAAGCATTTAAGCTACGTGGAACAGTTCTTGTAGCCACGCTAGACTTCAAAAATCCTTTATATCCTTATGACGCTGGTTAGTTCGGCCAAAAATTGTTGCCGTAATTAATCGGCTCATGTGAGGGTAACTTCGTTTTTGGAAGACTGTTTTATAAAGACTTCGTAACAACCTACAGGGTTCAGCCGATTCGCCACTCTAAGATGTTGGAGACCCACCTTGTAGGCGAGATGATTCATCAAACACTGTCGACAGCTAAATTCCCGTCGAAAATTGTACGAACAGCTGATACTGAAGATGTACAACAGTATACGCTCCTCTCCTTAAAGATGTAAGTTCACTCGCATTGCAACTTGCACCAAAGCCTTGCAGATTGTTTATGAAAAAATTGTTAAACTTAGGTTCCACTGATCGGAATCAGGCCCATAAGACTTCCGCGAGTAACTGTTTCTGGTCATATCAAATCGGCACCAGATGAATGCTATATCATAATTCGCGAAGTAACATGCTCTTGAGAAGCTACGTATTCCACTCATATTCAGCCCCCCCCAATCAGAGCTTTTGTTGTAGCTGCGTTAGAATGAGTGGGTCCTGCTAATCTTTTTCGATAATTATGATGAACGGCCCTCGCATTTCAAACATGGTATTCATAAGCTAATACGATGAACTCACCAAGGGGCAAATCAGTTCAGTGATGAAACTGTAAATACTCGTTTCAATGGAAGTGGAACGTAATTTTTCTGCTTTCTGGATTTTGGATTTTGGTTTTTCGGGATTCGCTCGCTTGGTATTGTTTTATTAGTCGTTTTCATGGCTACTTCCCGATGGTTACGTTATTTACAGTCAGACTGTAAACGAACGAATCTAAAAAAAATAATGATTCAAATTATATAAAAGCCTTTGATTGGTGTTACTTCCCGGTTCGACTAAAAATACAAAAATAATGAATATTTTGTTTTCAGGTACGCATTGGCCAGGAACACACATGTACATGTAGCGAATTTAAATCCCGCCAAGAATTATGCGTTCACATTTGTTGGGTAATGCTCAAGCGTTTCAAAATAGATCAAAACAACTCAAGTAAGTGACAGTCCTATTGTCATCTGAAATCCTCATCATTTTTTCACTGTCTGCGGAAGAAGTGAATTGCTAACTTTTATGAAGGAGATTGATGTTCACACTCACAACCTTGTAAATAATAAATATACAGCCGATAAGAGGCAATAATCAAGATATTTTGCTTTACGAAATGCTACTCTTCTTATACTTACATCAGCAAAACGACCAGTGATGCCAACCGTAGGAAACCTCTCCCCATTTCATCGATTAATTTCATTAATCTCACAGTTCTCTACTTGGTGCCTTTCGTAGGAATGTGCTGCTATTGTAATGTAGTTGGTTAATTTCATCTTTGCCCTGTTTGAGTTTGTAAGAATATTGTTTTACGATAAAACACCTGTGATGAATCCCAAATTAACAAAATGCAGAAAATAAGGAATGACCATTTGTTGGCTTACGAGAAAAAAGATTCAGACAGATGAACTTACATGGCTGACTTCCTACTTTTGGGCATTTTCCTTTCAGTCACATGGCAGCTAGGGTTAGTGGAACGAGAAGTTCAGGACATGCTCGATGGCAAACACTCCAGGACAGTAAAATCCAAAACTATACAGAAAAAATCAGATGACGCGCTGGAAAACGAGGAAGAGGTACGGTACAAGAAACGAAATTGGTGGAAATTCTAACTGGTACTCTTTTTTCTGAAAAATACAGGTGAAGCAAAGACGCATTGGTCCGGATGATATATGCGCAATTTGTCAGGATGAACTACTCACAGAAGAACGCCATCCGGTTTCATATTGTCGCAATGGTTGTGGAAATAGTTTACACATTCGTTGCATGCGTGTTTGGGCGGATCACCAGAGAAAACAGAAATCCATGAGTGAGCTCATTTCCTGTTTACTGTCTCGCTATTTCCTCTTTCATAGCAAATTCCAGTGCACTTGAAAAAATTGCCAAACCAATATTTCAGCCGTCTGCTTCTCGCATTTAACTTGCATGAATTTGAGTTTATTTTTTAAGAAGCCCAATTTATTCAGAGTTTTAATGGGTGAAATAGAAAAAAGAACCAAAAATGGTGACAAATATGTGTAAAGAGAACTCCAGTAGATTGAAAAGCTCCCGTATGATATCATCTGTTAAAGCACTGTACGTTTATTTGAAAGAACGTCCAAATTAGATAAAATAAGATGCACTTGTTAGGAATTTTGAAAAAAATTGAATGCATTTGATCGAATACATTAGTACATCGAAGGGTAATTTAACACATTTTTAATTTGTGCTTGAAAAGATAGACGATCTGCAAAGGTTCTCAGAATAGTGAAATAGTGAACAAATAGTTTGGAATTTAGTGATGCAATCAAATACTACAGTTATTTGCAAGACTGAAGGTGTTACCTTGATAATTCATGAGGTCAGAAAACTATCGTACAGGAAAATTCCAACTTGCACCACGAAAATAAAAAGATCTTCAACGGGACAGTCCTAGGAACAAACAACTTTACTTATTGTCGAGTTTGGCAGCATCGGACCACGTTTTCAATCAATATTATCAATGACTAATAAATAGTTACTTTAATATTCACGGTATACCAATGCAACAGAGATCGGTTTGTGCCGTCCTTGTCCTTGTCCAAGGAAAGGAAAATAGAGAACAAAGTTCTATTAAGAAAAAATCCAACACTTCATCTAACCATAAATGATTAATTGATGGAATGACTTCGGAAGACACTGACAATATACTACTCCAAGTCTATTTCACGTAAAACACCCGAGAGTAATGACCATCCATCATCGTTGTTGTCATCGTTCAAAAATAAAACACGGGACGAGCCCGCGTTTCTTAAGCACGATTAAACGCATGCTACATTTTTAATCCTTTTCACAAGTGCACGGTTTACATATCCGAAGGTTATTCGGGGAAAGTTTGCAAGATTCATGAGTGAAAACCGGACAAATAATCAATTTTGCCATCTTACACTAAGTGGAGGTGTAAATCCCAACTGTGCTGTAGTAACCTTCACAAATGTGTGCAGTCTAGAGCATAGAAGCGAACAACCTTGGGTTCATGTTGAAATACTTTGGATGAGCCGGATAAAGTTCCATCCATGAAACATTCTTCAAAAACATCATCATGTTTAATGACATCACATGCAATACTATCTACTTTTTAAACGTGGACGGAGATCTTCATTCATTACAGGATTCTACCACGATAGAAATCAGGGAAACCTCAAAAGCGCCCTTACTAACGGGGTAAAAGGAATGTTGTCAAAAGTTTTCCCAATTTATTTTTGGAATTCGTTTAACTGTTGACTTTCTCTATGAGCCTACTTCGTTTCTATGTATCATTGAAATATCGACTGTGCAACAGTAATTGAGTTTCGTTCGCCCTATAGTCATAGCCAAATGGGGTATGATACCCACTCACTAACCGGAGGTCATTTGTTTACTCACAATCCTCAAATGGTAGACGTCTTGCAGATAAATGCAATTGAGCTTACAGAAAACAGAGTGGGTTTACTGCTCCCTAAAATATTCGGCTGTTCATTTTGTCTAAAATGTTTCTAAGATATTAGGTTTATAGGCGAAATCAATTTTCGCTAATTTTCAATCACATTCCGTTGTCTTACACAATCGTACAGGAATTGCAGCAAATGCATCTCCGTCCCTTTTCTGTTGTCTATGTACAAAGCAGTCAGTTGACAACAATATTAGGAAGATTGAAATTTAACTGAGTCCAATTGATGTATACTATGGTTGGTTGAAATAATGCGCTTTGATTCACCAGATTGCTTTTTACCCATTTGTTTGCCATATAAATTCGAGAAAATGTATGAGGATTTCTGAAAGAAGGTAGAGACCACTGCAAGACTTCTGTGTGAAGAACTTGCACGGTGTTGGCAAGATTCATATCTATAACTCTCACTTTGAGACGTCGTGACCCCAACGGGGTCGTCACCTCAAGTTACATTGATCACGGTATTTCTGGGTAGCCTAACATCAAAATGAGTTTGTGTAGTAAAATGTGTCGAAAATAAGGAATTCAAGTTAGCTAGTTCCCTACATTATTGAAATGAAAAAAATCATCGTTAATGAAATTATCCCATGTCCCTGACTTACTGGTCGTCAATAAAAAATTGTGTGAGTATACGGCAATATACAAGAGCGCCGTCTCATATTCAATAAGCACAATCAACATATTTCACAAGGTCCTCGTCTCAACCTAAAGACAGTTGTCTGCAATAAAAAATGCTTACCACAACCTTCTACAGTATTCTTCTGACAGTATCTTTGTTTCATGCAGCCAAATGTGATTTAAAGTCGGGTTTGTATTTCGGCTCCGCCACCCAGATGCCGACCAAAGGCAAACCGCAGGCAACGCCATCAGCTGTTGTCGTCCATGGTATACATTTTCTAAGTCGCCTTTTGTTTATATACTTCCGTATTCAAATCTTCTCTTATTCTGCTAATTTCGTTGTAACTGTCTGGCCGGGCTGTACTGAAAACAGGTAAGAAAATAAATGTTACGGTTTTCCCAAAATTAGATTATCGAGAAGACATTTTATTTTATTAAAGCCGTTCAACTTGGACAGTAGATCTTTTGGAAGAAATGGTTCGGCTTATTACGTTCATATTTCAAAAAAGATAATGGAAAACAACAATAAACAGAAAAGAACTATTCCATACCCCAAGTGATTTGGTATGGCTGTGAAAATTGGACTTCGGGAGACTTCATGGTGAACAAAATGAAAGAAGACACGTTGGCAAATAAGCTGCTTCTCAGTTATTTGTAATAATGGCATTTCGTCACAATATACCAAACTAACTTTAGGGGAATAGATCAGCTGAATAAAAGTACCATATAAAGGCCTTAAAATGAGAACACTCATGATATGTGAATAATCCAAGACCGAACGAAAGTATTTTGTCAAATGTTGTCTGACACAATGTATACTTTTGAGTAGAGGTTGGGCCGGGTAAAGTGTATTGTAACTGTAAATTGTTTTCAAATAAGGCCAATCTACACTGTGCCTAAAACACGACGCTTATTCAGCCTGGGCTATTGACCTGAGATCTTGTACGGAGCGTAGAAATAGTTTGTCACACTTACAGTGTGTTAGTCTGTGGTAGGTGTAATACTCCTTGGCTATTGAGTAATTTTATTGTTCCAGCATGGAACCACACAGAGTAGTTGAGCAATGTTTTAACGTAAGTGTGCAGCATTTACGTTTAACTCATCGGATGGAGGGGAAATTAATTGCAGTGACTGTATTTGCAAATGTATTAACAGTAAAAGTTTCCTGCATTCACCCATTACATGGTCAGCAATCACAGTTTTCCCGGTTAATAGGATGATCTGAAGAGACGCCTCGCTGGAACTGTGTAATTTTGGTAGTTACGTGAAATTTCCCTAACTATTTGTTTTGGAAACCCGGTGCGGTACTAACGAATTGGTTGCTTAGGTGTTTTTCAGGAAGTTAACTAATGTGACTGGTGTTCTTTTGCTGAAAGGATCATAGGTTATTGGAGATTGCAGGTCGAAATTTTAGATTTTAGGTGAAAAACGCAAAACATGAGGTTCTTTTCATCGGATATTTTTGAACAGAATCAAGACAGATCTAACCGGATAGAGCAGTTTGGTTCAAGTGAGGCAGTTTAACGACCGCAGGAAATTAGTAGCTAAAGCAAATTGTGCATCATTCAACAAACCAAATATAAATCCACGACATTTAGATTGCTTAGTTTAATTGACCCACGTAACTAAGTTGGGTAAACAAATCGTCATCGTATAGCCTGGAATCCACAGTTTGGGGAAAGAAAAAAGGAACTCGACAAGCTATGGTTGGTGGAAGGTGTTTGACGACATGCTATGCGGAATTTCGACCAACATAACCATCGGTTTTATCCGTCGTCAACAATCTAATCAACCATCTAGAGATTTGATCCGACATCCATTTTGACTGCTGCTGGTCTAATCAACTGATTAAATTAAGAATCATAGCACCTACTTATGTAGTGATAGAATCGGAGTTTCATAAACAGCCATATTTGCGTTTAAGTCAATTTTTGTATTTCACAAAAGTAAATGTCGGTGTGCCATTTGAAATTCTCAACCTCAAACAAATGGGGGTTTACTCTGTTTGACACCGAGCAATTTGTCCTGTATAAATTGCAACTCACGATAGACTAATTTCTCGTGTTCTGAGTGAACCAAGTCAGTCGGTGCCTCTCTTGACCGTCGAATTCAGTAAACCTACCTGGCTAGCTCTTAGATATAGTTTTTTCTGTAATGCAGTTCTTTTCTTATTTGGGTGCATCTGCGGATATGACCGCATCATCCAGTTATTCGCTCCCAGAAACAAATAATTCAATCAAAATTGAAGGTGTTTTATCTGTACTCATTATCCCGAATGTTACAGACTTAATTAAGCAATCGTTCGTTTTAGTCGACACCTAAGTTTCATATAATTTTTGGGTCGTTACATAGTTGACCAAAATAAAACGAAATGAAGATATCCAGCCGCGTTTTTCTTTTTCCCGTTTTGAAGAGTTTAGTAAATATCAGATGCAAGTTCTATGTTCTTCTGTGGAGTTCAGATTAAGAGAATAGAACCCAGAACAAACATGGTCCATTTTAGTAACTGTAAGCACTGAACAGCACTGGGCTTTTCTTTTTTCTTCTGATCAAACGGGCCTTTATGTTTGTTTTTATGCAGTAAAATCCGTTTTACCGCCAAATTTCCCTGGATCACTCACGCATTGATTAATTCGTACAGCTGATGATAGCGGGAAAATGTCATCCATTTTCACGAGTTTACCCGAATTACTAGGTCTATTTACTGGATAATTAAAACTGTCTTCATACTCTGACAGTTTTACGAAAGGTTTGGTCCAAATACGTGGTCCGAAATCCGGGTCTGACAGCAATTAGATACGTCACAGTGAACAGGGTGACCGAGATTATTTTTGTGAACAATCCTGCCCATCATTGGTCACAAGAATATAGCGAGTAAATGTCTGGAGTGTTACTCTCCCTACTGAAGAATGCGACTAACCGAAAACGATTTCGTGAGCAGTTTAAAACAAATCCACATTTGTCGTCGCTCAAGGTCGTATTCTATGTGCATCTCAATGAGCAGTGTGAATCTTGTGTCCATTACACAACTTTTTGAATAAGGGTAACCTAAAAGATCAATCATTTTTGCTAATAGTTTATCCTATAATAAAAAGCACAGAAAAGAATAGAGACACAATACCGAGAAAAGAATGAACGCAATTAATAATTGAAATTCCCTATGAGTTCCAGCTTGCACAGTAAGTGGCACTGTTTAATACCGTGGAGTCCCAGACTGGAAATAATTGTTCAAAAAAGGCCAGACATATCGGAGCTCACTGTTAGAAAGCAGGATGGATGAGAGGCCAAACGAGAGGTGTAATTCAAATTATGACCTACAGGTTCCAAAGAAATCCCGGAACCATCTTGGAAATAATCACTTGCGAAAGGGTAAAACTGAGATAAAAACAGATAAATATCTCTCTTGATATTTTCTCAGCCTTGGTGACTTTTGGTAGAAGATGTGAGTCACAACCCTCCCGGATTCATTTTTCATAGATCTCTCGGAAAATGTTCCTTGTCCAATCTGTCGTGAGGATTTTGGGCAGATAGGTGTGCTACTACGGGAAATTACGGAAAACATCCGTCCACGTGAGGCCAAAGTGGGCAGTCGGAGATCAACTGTTGTCGGACCAACGGTGCAATTGGTGCAATCATCCATAAGAGCTTGTCATTCCTCAGCCGTGTGCATGGTTTGTGATGCGACACCAATCTATGGAAATGTCTATCGTTGTCAGTTATGTGAGGATAAGTTGGACCTCATGAAATCTACCTTCATGTGTGCGACTTGCTTTAGACAAGGAAAACATCCTGAACATGATAGTTTTATGTACCGTGAGGTAAGCTATCGATATTAACAAACCTACTTATAAATTTCAAAAGGTAAACTCAGTACTTTATAATGGAATGGTTTTGCAAAGTGAACGTCAACTGATCACTGTAGAATAGAGATAAAATCTGTGCTATGTTTTCAAAAACGGTATTTCGCTCTAGTTTCAGCACACAAACACATCAGAAGTTGTTTGCCTTAAAGGCCTGACCACCCATTTTTTGCAATGGAAAACAAGCTGCTAAGCACTGTCTCCAAAGCAAAATCATTCTCAAACTATCGAGATTTTTCTGCTCAATATCTGATCATTAACAGCTTGGAAATCAATAAACTCGCATCTACTTATTGTCCACACATGCTTCAATACCGAAGGGCCAAGAAAACGACAACTTTGCAACAAGGACTGATAACCTGCTTGCTGCTTTCGCAGTTGCGGTGCGTGTCCTGGATGCAAAACAAAATCGGTCATTAGAAGGCTTCTGCCTTTCGTGCAAGCGTTTACGGATGTAAAATCAGGGTCACTGCAGGCCAGGACTAATAGGAAATGGTTAGCAGTAGCGTCGCTGAAATCCAAAAGGAATTCCGTGAATAAGCTGGAAAGGAAAACTTGTAGTGATAACATAAAACTTGGTGTTATAATATCAGGCGATCTTCCGCCTTCCACCATCATCGGATGCAGCGTTTCGGATGCAGAATGCGGTCCATGGACCTGAGACAGTTTAGACAACCGCCCTGTTCTTCACCTCTTTCGGAGTGACCCTGCCGCCTCGGTAGCAAAAGGTCTTCTAGAAAGGTTTGTAGCACCTGGCCCTACGACTGATCCAAGTCCACTGTATTGGACGAAAAAGTGAGTGGCATTCTACAGCCAAAGTATGTGGCAGACCATGATTCGCGGTGTACATGAATCCAACGCATTCTTTAGTGGGAAAGAGCTCTGTAAAAGTAAAAGTAAGTGCTGCATTCAGCTATGTCCGTGAAGGTCGGGCTGAAGGTTCAGGTCAATCCGAGACAAGTCACTTATGGTGATGATCAAGGTGACAACTGTTTGTAGCAAAATACCCAGTTCATTTGTATCCGGCATTATTCATTCAGTCAGCATCAGTGTTAAGCTTGACAAAGGCAGTGAAATAAGTGTGCAATATCTGTGAAGATGTAAACTTCTGGTGGCTGCTATCAAACAACTTGAAGCACAACAATACAACAGCCGCTTGAACTCACTTCGATGCATTTCTTGTCGAATCCACACATAAAGAGTTTCAGTAAGTTTATTTTCATAAAAGATCTCTTGCCCTTACCCGTTGGGTGAATAGGCGACAAAACCCGCAATTCCTACTCAGTAGGTGGCATTCGCCATATTGAAAACGTAGTTTTGCTGTGAATATCCAGTTAAAGTCGAGAATTTTCACGTGTGTCTTCAAAGTGGAACTTATTCATTTTTTTAATTCCAGACCCCAAACGGAAAATGGCTTTTAGTTGGCATCAACCGGTGTATACCGCACAATATGAACCACACTTTAAAAGCAAAGAACGGAGTTTCCGCAGAAGACAATGACACTTTATTGTCCCCACGGTAAGCAGGTGCATTTGGTCCCATAAACTGGAATCCAGGAGATTCATTTTGTCACCGAAGAATTGAGAAAGCAGACACATACGCACGGTATCTGCTGTAGGAGCTGAGCTACGGGGCCATGCCGAACGGTGTTTGGACATTTCATCTAAGGATCAGTGATCACCATGCCACATTGCACAAGTAAATGGCATCCAACAGAGTGAATGCTTCGGCAAATTCACCCGCAGAGCAAGATTTCCCTTTTTGACCAGTAGTTCGTGTTCCTTTAAAACATTTACCAAATTAATGTATTTTGTGAAGAACAACAAAACTAACCATTAAACCATTTAATGAAATGTGAGATCCCTGCGAGAACAATTTTTATTTTGATATCTCTAACAAATCAATTTATATTGCTTAAGCACTAAATTATTTGCTGACGTCTCCCAGTGCTTTGTTAAGTAATCAGAAATTCCCACTAGTTGGAAGAAATCCCATAATGATATGCAAACAGACACAATTTATTTCTGATCACAGTTTTCCATGGTCAATGCTGATGGCGCATTTCGATGTTGCCTGTAGAAGACAGAAAAAACAAATTTTCACGTGAGTATTAAATAAGTTACACGTTAATTAAAGTTTTGGTTCTCCATTGGCACCAACGTAGGCATGTGATTTTCTCCGACCAGACGGAAACCTTGCGGTTGAACGACCTGGCCCGACTACCCCACTGGACGATAAGTCAACCACGCAATCGATCTGTCTGTAAAACCGCCAGACAGAAAATGCCCAACGTTCAGGGAGATTTTGTGTCTCAGGTGATCGAGGCGGCTAAGCTGGGCCGTTCTGATGGCTTGCATGCACCCCTGGATAATTGGGGTTCAATTATGACCACTGGTCTGCTAGCCCCGGGGCGTCAGTGCCGCATTTGTCTGATGTCGTTTCGCATGGGTGATGTGGTTCGTCGCCTGGTGCCTGGCTGTGAACATATTTTTCACACAGCCTGCATTGATCCGTGGCTTTTGCATCAGTGAGTTTTGGAATTGATCAAATGTTGATCACATTTTTTGGACGGGACAGAATCGGCAAAATTATATTTCCAAAGGAAAACAAGTGGTTCTTCACGAAGAAAGTTAGGCATAACCGTCTTAAAATGCGAATCTTTGAGCTGGTCCATTAGAATAATCACAGCATTATCCGTACCTGTTCAATCCGGAGAGGTTAGGATCAGAACCAAGGAGTTTTATTTTCGCATTCTGATACGAAATGAAAAGTAAATGGGGAATATGCGAATTGCCTAACAATGAAGTACACGTGGGTCTGTTTGAAAATACTTGGATTTTACTCGATCTTCATGGTCGCACATTTGAGTTGGATATGGAAACTCGATCAGCAAGATTAAAATTAGACGTTTATGTGCCATTTTCAGTGCTTATTCTGAAGTACTGTATCCAACTTTTAACGAAAACCCATTATGCAGTGTAATTCATGGAAAATATTTTCGATTTAGATAACGTGAAAACAAGTCACCTTCGTACTGCAGAGGAAAGATAAATACACTTATAACAAATGTACAAAATCAGGGCTCGTTTTAGTTGTCATTCATATATAGATAGAACAGAAAGACAACTGAAGAGAAAATTTAACGAAATCTGTAAATTTTATGCTAGTAAACCAAATCTTTGTTCATATGTTACCATGAAACGGGATTTTGTGGACTCAAGAACTGAGGAATGTCAGTTTGCTTGAGGTTGTCTGCCATTCCGTTGAATTGGTCGAAGCATTTGTTTCCTTTAAAAACGACAAAATATTCACTTACAAATTTTTAAACGATACAGTTATTTAATAAAACTTCATGCTTGTACTTTCAAACCCGTGAAGAATTAACCTTTTACAATAAGTTATTGCTAAAAACAAGGAAATCAGAATTTTGTACTTTTAAATAGATGGAAAATGTAGCACTTTATGCAACAAGCAGTAGGCCTACCAAAAGGCGACTCATTGCCTCTCATTTCAGGTGGGATCATGCTCAGGTGAAGGGCGATGTGTAGTAATCAAATCACATTCGATTTTGATAACTTACTGGCATAACTAAGACTGGCAGTGGAGAGGAGGCAGCACTGTATGGTCGGTAGCGGCTAGAGCAAGAGAATGAAGCGTGATAATCCATGGAGCTCTAAGCTAGTGGCTAGTGGCTTCTGGTAGATGGTTTCGTTCGGTAACAAAGATTTATAACATTAATAAATAACGACAAATTACAAGCTCCAAAACGGATCGAGTGGAAAGAAAACTGAGGAGATAGCCTATGTGTGTATGTAGGGAGAGTGGCTTTAGTTCAAGAAGCACCGACTGTTTGAGAGTTTGCCTAGTTATTATCGATCACATTGGACGAGAAGTCAGGCCATGCGACTTCATGTGTTAGACGCGTACATTTCCTATGGATTATATGCTCCCGGTAATACGCCAATAAAAGATACAGATAAAGAAAAACAAAGCGAAAACTGTAATTAGCGCTTTATTTTGATTGTTAAAATGTTTCCCTTATCAAAGGTCACCAACTGAACATCCAGTGGGCAGCAATCGGACTGAATCAATTTAACGCAGACTCTAGTTATTTCATGTTCGTGCACAGCTTTGTTTACTGAATATATAAAATTTGCTGTCATAAAAATCAATGAACCCATTGTCTGTTGTTTGGCGATATATTACGTACACATCGTTCGTATATTAAGTCTAGATTCAAATACAACAGTAAAACTTCTCTTTCCCGTGCCTTGAAACTGAGATGCTGATTGTCATTGAATATTGTTTTCTGGAGAGCAAAAAAATGGGTGATTTTGCACACAGTCATCGCCTATCTGCAAAATTCTGCGGCTAGGGGAGAATTACATTATGTATATTCACAAGACACTCCGACTTCTACATTTAGAGAACGAAACACTAATTTTGATGACCTTTCATCGGGAGATTTTGCAAAATAAACAATTGTAAATTTGTTCTCTCAACCACGACACCTAAAAAGTGACCGGTCAGTTAGGAAATAATTAGGAAACAAGAGATTGACCATTCGGCAAAAACATAAATGCACAAAATCGTTGACTTAACTTCAAATAACAAAACATTTTCAGGTCGAAATATCGTAAGGAATTGTTCATACCGACATTATGCAGCTGGGTAAACTTACAACCAGCTAGTTGAATCTAATGTTTCTCTACACAATAGTAGCTATAGGTTTTCTTTTAGCTTTCAACGGAAAAGATTTTTTGATATGTATGTATGTATGTACACATATATACTTACAAATTCAAGACTAATCTGATTTAGAACTCCTACCACTGTATAACGGGAGGACTAGGTGTGAAAAGTAAAAAGATTAGACGAATTAATTAAACTGTTTTCTAAGTTTTACCGAACAAGGTCTTTCGCTTATTTGTTTTTATTTGTCTCTAAAAGGCAATGCCCTTTCGTAAGCGAAAACTGTGGTCTGCTGTGATGATCAAAAGCGCAAAGCCACCATATGGTTATCGCTATGTTCCTTGGTTTGAAAGTGAGGGAAATCGTCAGACACATCCATCGATCTATAATCGGTATATAAATACTGTTATCCAGCGGAACCGTAACATCTTAGTGTTACAAAATCTACTTCATTCAGAATCGTTAACTCCGTTACGTTTTACGGACACGATTTTTACACGTTTCGTATATACGACAAGCCATATCCAAAAATGTTTGGCACAATGCCTACGGTTTGTTTCACCTACCGAAACCATTATTGAATCCCATTTTCTATTCACTGGTAACTTGAAGAACGATGATTTAGAAAGCAAGAGCGTCACCTATTGTCTTCAACCATTGCTTCGAGGGATCTCGTGGGTCTCGATCCGGTATTCTAACTACACCTACAAGCAGCCAGTTTACCAGTTAAATTTTTCGTACTTTTTTCCGTGTTATCGGGTGGCCACCTCGAATTATCTTACGATCACTATTTGCTTCGAAGGGTAGCGTACAACGAAACAGTCATTCTGTTTTGCAAGACTCGTTTTTCGATGATTTGGGTAGCAAAGTAACAATTATTGGGAGATACATTTTTTGACAGTTGCCGAACGAAAATTTTTATTAGTCGCAGTTTGCGAAGCTACACGGTCTCCACCCAGTGTGCACTGAGTTCAGAGCATCAGTGGGGAGCTTAAATTAATTACTCTAACACCAACTGATGCAGCATTCGGCACGTGCAGTCACTGTATCTTGAGCGAGTACCACCGAAGTTATAAAAGAACCAACTCTTTCATTCTTGTTTCTAATAGTGAAAACGGTCGCTTTTAACAATACACAACGTTTTTGATGCACTTTACCTTATACACAAATGAGTAATCGTGCTCGTATGGCAGCATATTAGACGAAAGCTAGTCGTGGGGCTATTTTTCCACTGTGTATCGGTTCCATTAAGCCTAAAGTAACTGACAAATTGATTTCGCTCACCGTATGGAAATTGCCGTGTGGTCATTATCATTTAAAATTCAATTTGATGAAAAATTAGACCACAAGTGGAAGTAAAAGATGCAAGTGAAATCAATACGTTTTCCGTTCTAACCTCTAATCACCTTAGGTCAGCAACATGTCCCTTAGATGGATCACGTGTCAGACCCACGAGTATTATATCGAAGTCGTTGACAGAGACGGTAAATCCATCTGTGAATAGATTTCTTGGAGGGATCGAGGACCACATCAATCGTTTCTCAGAGTTGAAAGTCAGTGCAAGCGCGCTTCCTATCCGTCCTCTTCGGGAAAAGTCAACTACCTCTGACCGAATTCCATGCGACACAAATAGTATGAATTCACAGGTAAGAGTATATAATTAATTTGTCTAACTATCTACTTTTCTTTGCGCCAATCGGCTTCCTTCGATGTCAAGTTTAAGTGGAAATAAACACGAGAAGACGTTTATTCATTTCGGTACTTGTTACCATCCCAACATGAGATCCGAGTTAAATAATAACAAAGTGAAAGATAGTGGATTACAGATGAAGCAGTAAAATGTTCTCAAGCGTTCCTACTGCATTGCCCTTTTGTGAAATGCTTGCCCAGTTCCTTTACTTTTTAAATACAAAACAGTTCATGCATTGCATTATCCGGTCACATCATACGGATTCAGTCAGTCGTTCGACGTCTAAACCGATTTCATCCAAACTAAGTTCTAATATCCATGCATTTTCTTTTTCTAAGGATATATTTTTGCTTTTTATCTACTTCCAAGTTGAATGTGCTGGCTTCTCCTTCCCCTTTTTGACCAAAACAGAGGCCTAAAATACAATGTAATATAAATCTTAATTTTCTTAATATCACATCCCACAAGATGTTGGAACTGAAGGTAGTCTTCTCTCCCCCATCACCTCATGTATACTACGTAATTTTTCTGGCATATGTGCCTTGATAAGCAGACACAACAAATACATTTCGTGAAATGCCTAAATTAGTTTTCTGATTTGATAAATTTTGATTAGTGATAAATTGTATTCCATTTTCAGTATGCTAACGGAACATCGGAATGTGTCTCATGCTTGTCTGGCCAAACTGAACATCGCTAAAATAGAAGTTCACAAGTGTCCGTTTTTCCAAGATGTTCAAGCAATAAATTTGGAATAAATGTCTGTGATTGATCAATTAATTGCCTTGTTGATTTTACAGCCCACCGGTGCTCTGAATGGACTTACCTTTGTCGGACAGTCGGCGGCACCCCGTTTAACTCGATCGGCAAAGTCTTCCGGCACTGCGACATCAAGAAATTTTTGATGACCAACCTTGGATTTTCAGATTTTATTCGCAGCTAAATGTGATATAGTTAATACATGTTCGCAGCACGCTCCCCGTTATAGATCCCCATAAGAAATTCGTTGTTCTTATTCAGGAGTTGAATTATCGGTTGTAGCTCGTGTATCGGTAATATAATGATGCCCGAAAAATCCAAGGATGTTACAATTATCCTCTCATATTTCGCTACTTGCGGTGCATAATATAACAACATGTTTAGAAATCATAGCTATTGTATGGATGAGGCGGTTTTTCCAATTCATGGATTACCGAGTGACAGCCAGAATTGACACAAACTAACAAAATTCATCCTATGTTCAAAGGACCTTGATGTGCTTCCAAATCTGACCACTTCTCAGCAGGTGATTTTCGTTTTGTGAACTCAGTTGCTACTGGAAAGGTCAGATTTTGCTCTCAGTCCGGGAAGTAATTCCTTTGGCTTTCTGCTCTAGGTCAACGCAAGATGCGCAATGCCAGTCCAAAGTGACCTTAAACGTTGTCATTTGCAATATGCCAAAGTACCTGTGCTTCAAAGTGTGCAAGAAGGTCTTTGACATGTGTTAAGAATCCATGGTTAGTTCGTGGCATGATTTACATTTCACTTCATTCAAAATTCGTAGTGCCGCTACAGGTCAGATGAGAACAGTCACGTGAATGAGGTCTTGTGGTGACTTTGTGCATTATTGTTTGCATTTGTGACCTTGGACAAAGTATCTTTGGCCGTAGACAGATCTGTCCAAAAAACGTCTCACAAGCGTCTCAAGAAATAGAAAAAAAATTTGTTTCAAGGGAAGAGGAAATGGGATTCAACAGTCATTCTTCCAACGGTTAAGCAAATTTCAAAAGGAACTTACCTTAGCACTAGATTATTCTGTCTGCTTTTGTTTCACAAATTCCGATAAACTTACGCTCACCCAATCTTAGTTCAAAATATCCTTTCTGGACTGTTTCAGGTCACCAGAAAATGGTTTTAAATAAGCGTTTTTTGGGACCCATGGTCATCTCCACGCTAACAGGCTGGTTTCCAGTGGCACGCGACTCATAAAACGTACTAAAATTAACAATACTGTGAAAATGTTCTTAACTAATAATATTTGAGTCCACTGACCGAAGCAATCAAAATTAATTGGCGGATGAGTGGTTCAGGAAACCGAATTAGATGAAACTTTGGTGAGTGAGGTTTGATTGTTTTCGATTTTCGAAACACTTTAAAATCTCTCCTAGGTACATTTATGATGTATCAACCTTTAGATCGGATTTTTGTATCCAAATAACTTAGAGGTAAAGCCAAGTTCGAGAAAAAACTTTAACCGCTGCCGAAACTAACTGATCTGAAAGCAATCATAAAAGTATTTCAAATTTAATTTCAATCTAAAATTTATTTAGTCAGCCAAAAATGTTCAGTTAAAACAGTGATGTTCAGTGTTGAAAAAGTGTTTTTTCGTTATTTTTGATTTTGCCCATGACAAATGTCCAACGTTGTCGTATTCGGGAGTATGACAGGCTATCGTCGATTTCCAGCGTGGAGAAGTCACATTAAAACGCAACGAGCTTGGCTGCTTGGCCGCAGCTGGATCATTGAGGTCTGAAAATAAACTATTCATATTTTGCCATCAAACGACGGAATACTAAATGCTGCTAGTCCACGTATTTTGACGTATGAAGATAAAAACAAACAAAAGAAATTGACATACAGGTAGATAAAGAAAAGAGAGGAACAGCAATAATCATTTTATTTTTTGTATCTCAAAAAGCAGGGGCAGATGAAAAAAATAAAAAATGTGATAAAGTCGAAGAGCCGTTGTACTTCACGTATTTTACCGCAGCATTCACCTCAATACGAAATGCAGTCCGCTCATTGGATGCTGATGAATGTTTGTGGCTGTGACCGAACTAGAAAATTTTATGCGTTGATTTGCTGAAACACAAGAAGGGCGCAAAATACCCGCATATGGGCCAGTAGAGAAAACCGTACGTAAGACACCGAACCTGAAAATGTGAAAGTTGGAACATGCGCGAACATTTCATACAAGGTGTGGGGAACCAGTCAAATTCCAAATGACTGACCAAATTCAGATGGCCAGGGTTCGGACAATGCGAGTAAGATGAACACAGTTGCTGTGAACAGTGCCGTTGGCTCCCAGACCCAGCATTAGACTTAGAAAATAATTTGAAGAGTGGTTTATCATCATCAAAGTGGACCTATTCAGTATGTGTGATGTCGACCCTGCCGGTGACCTAACATGTACTATTTAAACATCAAATTTAGCACTCATTTTTGAAGCGCTTTAAGATTAAAACTTGTTGCTCACCGGAAAATGTTTCGGTAACTTAATTGGCATTCATAAACAGTTGATCTCGAATTTGTGCAGTCAGTAACAGAGAAAAGCTGACGATAAGCCCTGTGGAAACTTGTTGTTTCTGCTCATCTGCCGCCGTTGCAGAGAAACCTTGATTTTTACGCCAATTTTAGTCCACTATCAAAATTTTGTGATTGAATTAAAAGAAATAATAATCTTTACAAATTTAAGAAATCAAAAAAATAAAAGCTTTGCAAGGAGTTTAAGAGACAAGGAAAAATATATTGGGGCTGGGAATTGTGTCACACGACGGTGATGTGCAAGCTAGTTATTCAGATGACCGTGTTCAAATTTCACCGAACCGATTAATTAGTATTGTTCTCCGATTCATCACGTCGTAATCCTACTGATATATTCCGGAATTTAGGGGGTGCTGGTGAATAAAGTCGTGTCCACTTTGTACTGTTACGAGCGTGAATGGCGGAGTCCATTAAGGAACACGGTTATTCTTGGGAATAATGTCATCGGCTGGGCAAGGCTAATTTCTACCAGTGCACACTTATTCATTTAGGGAGGTCCTGGTGCTAACATCGGAATGAGAAAGTATGACAATTATTGCATCGGAGGGTACCGGGTGTGCATACGGGGCGGCAGTATCCGCACTATCGATAACAAAACCTTATCTCAAGAAATTTTCGCAAAACTTGCAGCCCATTCATCGTTTGCTTTACTTCAGACGCAACGGTGTGAAAGAGTAGGTCTGGCGTGGCTGAAGGTAGACCGTTAGTTAAGATGGTGATCAAGGGTGGGGTGAATAAACAAAGGGGAATATTTATGTTCAGAGGCCAAACTAGTCACTAATTGGCAACCATCCGCAAACGCGTAAAAGTGTAATACATTTCGGCGGTTTATGTTATGGTTCAACGTAGAGCATCACGAGTCACTGCAAGAATACAAACCGAAATTTAATTTGAAAGGCGTGAAAACCCTTGAACACATTCAGGTGTGAAAAGACTTCTACTTCTGCTGGATTCAAGCCCATGCAAACCGGTCGCCGATAGATTCTAGAAAAATCCGGCTCTAGCAGAGGAACTGCCATAAGTTAAACTTTAGATCTTACGTAAGCAGATCGCGAGGTCAGTGGGCCTTAAACATGGATGTCTTAATGCCTTTCTGCGGCACCCGTAGTTCACTTATCAGAGCACACAGTGCAGGAATACGACAGTGGCTTCCACCTTTTTGTTCGGATAAAGCCATGATGAAATAACCTTTATGTTCGAATCAACTCAACACTTCTTAAGAGCTGACGTCAGAGCACAATAGCTCTGATCGAAATGAAACGCCAATTTGAAGCAAACTAGCACACGTTGGACATCTCCCTTTCAAGGTTCTCAGGAAAGAATGTCAGTCTCCGAAATGGAGCCTGCGTTACTGTTATACTACTTTCTTCCTTCACCAGCTTTTGTATAACTAAACGCCAGTGATCATTTTGCAAGTGATCGTTGGACTGTGTGTACTCTGATTTGTTCAGTTTATAATCGCTCATTCTTACTTGGCGTATCGACTAAAGGTTTCACAAGCAAAGACTTAGTTTATCGTTTGACCTCGGATATGCGTAAAATATAGAAAGCGGTTTGCTTTCATATATTCTACTGATTAGCATGGTAAACGACTGTTGAACTGTGCAACCTGACTTTTAGTAAAATGAGGGGACGTAAGGAACACTGGTTTAAAACAATTGTACCAGTTTATATTTTTGTACAAAAAAGGAGGGTCAGACCGCCTAGATAGAAAATCTATTTTCGCAAACCTAAACCAAGAAGATGAAAAATATTGTGATAAGGTAACATCAAAAACAAAGGTAATCACTGGATTTAGTTCCGTTATAAGTTGATAATAAATTTATGTCAATCAAACGAAAAGAAAAGCATGCAATAATAAAAGTTTTGTCTATCAAAACGGATCAGTTATAGAACATAAACGACAGATCCTCGCAAACTGAAACTTTCTAAGGTAATAACAAGTCAATTTTATTTGCTAATGCAGAGCGTCATTTGAACCTAAAGCTACCCTGAACGTATACTGACTTGGGGTAGTTGTACACCAAGGGATTGAGCGAGAAATCAATCTCAAAAGGTACTCTAGAACTTGATTTGGACCTATCTTACAATAATGTAAGTACTGGAAATAATACTTTTAAAAATTGGAAGAGATATGCCCGCGTTTCTTTCCATGCCGGTGGCTCAATGTCGGACGGTAAAGTTTAGCGGAGGCGTTTTTAAAGCTACAGTTTTCATTACTATGAATACCTCGTTTCTAAGGTCAGTGAGGATAACATGAAACATTTGGTTCGGCTTCAATCCATGATTGAGCTGGGGTAGAAACTTTGCTCTTGTGTTAACAAACTGTTGAGCCCCTGATTGATAATGTGGTTGAGTAACACGGCATCTATCATCGGACTGGGCACTGCTCGTGCACAATATTATCATGATTAACTTTTGAAAGGTAGCTGTGAAAGATAGACTGATTATTTTATATTCCTCTGGTCTATTAAAAAATTCGAAAATCACCAATAACTGGTCCAACCTGGATTTTGTTAGCTGCTTGAATAATTCGTCAACCTTTGGGCTATAGCTAAGATCCAGAGCACCTTTTACCGTGACACCTATTTCAATGCAAAGCAGGCTTCTAGGAAATAGGGCAATTAGAAACAACGGCTGCACTATAAATCGATTAGATTCAGCGAATTAGAAAAGTTACTTTGCTGCCTTTAAAGTAGCTTCGCATGTCACAGTGCTTTTAAGAGGACCAATAAGGTATCTAGTAGGTGATTTTGCTTGGCTTTTTAACTTGTTTTTGAATTTTTAATAGCTACTTCCCCAACATGAAGAACAAAATACAAGCAATATTATCACAAAAGTCGGAAAATGGTTTAATGAAGCAATCTATTTTTGCTTTCCAGTAAAATTTGAGAGAAAAAAACGTACCCCCCTCCCCAAACCTCCCAGGGAATGAGCAATCAATCCAGGACCAACTGAAGTCACTGTGTCCATTTGACCATTGTTTAGGAAAATGATCAAATTGACAGAAGTTGAGGGAGATAGGCCTCCCTGAACAGTCGCCATACCTGCAAATTTCCCCAACCTGCATTGCAAAAATAGTTTGATTTTCACCTTTCTTGTGTTTGCATTCAATTTGTTGCCCTGCGGTTAATTCAACAGTCCCATTGTCGACGAACAGGCATAACCCAATGAAACGTTTTGGTATTAGCATACATTTCGCACTTGTCACAAATTGGGCCAACTGCAAAAATTGATGGCAAGGTGAGCAAACACCATAAAGGGTGACAAGAAAAGCATAGATAGAGTGGTATTGTAAAAATACAAAAGCTTGCAATTATAACCAGCGTCGACGCACTCTTCTGGAGAAAACTGGTGAGGTAACAGCAATCAGTGAAAAACGTGGGCAAACATATAAACAATTACACCACACTGGCTGCTGCTGCACAACTGAACTTTGTCTATTGAACGATATAGTGCGATGGACTGGATTGACATATGACCTATCCTGACTCCCCCTGAGTATCTAGGACCGGGTAGGTGGTCTGGTTAGATGTGACGGAATACTTTGGAGCAAGTTAACCTGTCTGCGAATGAAATCCTAATTTGTTCGTAAGCTCAGCTTGCATTAGTTTATCTACTCGGTAAATCGTAGACAGCTTTTCTACGGACGAGCAAATCTGTTTAACTTGATATCGATCTTTGATTGGTTTTGCACACCAGTTTCACGCTGCGGGAGGTTGTGATTTTCTATCCACAGACTTGACGTAAGGCGCTACAAGACTCTTCCACTTAGTTAAAGCAAACAAATACGAGTTTGGGAATAAATCAGCTTTTTAGCCCAACATTGACTGACTACGGCCTAATTTTACCAAATATATTCTGTTATGCGATAACAACGACAGTTTTCCTCTCAAATACAGACATTTCGGTCGGATTTGCAGATATTTCAAGTTAACATTGCTCATTTTACTCCGATAGAAAATTGCTAGTGGCTTGCTTCTTTTTGATCCTTTGTCAGTGAACAAACACAAATTACTGGTTTTGCGGAGAACAAGAGGGTAAAAAGAGTGCCATCGAGGAATCGCAAGCATAAAGGTCCATATCGAGCTTACATTTGATCAAGCAATCAAGTTCGACTTATTAGAAAAGTGACAGAAAGTGGTCCGGTAAACAATGCTTGGTCGTTTAAAGAGCCATTACCAACACACGTTGGTGAAGATCAAAGAAGACACATGGTCTTGACTCTCAGGGACTGCCGAGCTAAAGCAATGCCGACTTCTTTGATCCTGTACTTGGATTCAGATGCCCGGTAACCTAAAGCAAACTGGCCCAGAGAATGATTGTCACTAGCTGTGATGGATATCCTGTGAGCGATTCTGACAATATTAAAAGAAGGAAGAAGCATTTTGGGAGATATTTTGAAAAGAAAAATTTCGAAGTATTATTTAGTTGTATTTTCTGACTGGCCAACTGACAATTACCTTGCAGAACAACCTCCCGTTCCGGAAATTGGGACCGCCCTGACTAAAAGTTTAGCATTAAGCCAACATAAATATTTTAAATTACATTGCCTGAAGTGCTTTGGGGGGGGGTACAGAATAATAATTTAAAACGAAAATGATGACGTTCAGTTGTAAAATTGCTCACTCCCCACCTGTCATGTTGCAAAAGTAAGAGCGCGTGATGTGCAAAACTTCATTCCTGACTGGTTTCATTCAGAGCAGCTCAGTTGTCAGCAAAAATCAGTCATGCAATTGCTGTTAGAAAGTGAGACGTACTTTGCTTGAGAACAACCTTAAAGAGCTTCTATCTCAGTTTCATTTGCTCACACGACCTGTCATGAAAACTCTTGACCAGAAGGAAAACCAGTTTGACAAATACTTAGTTTAGCTCTTGTGTTTAACAATAAAATTTCTACATAGTCTTATTTTTTACTAGAATGTCAGTGGACATTCCTTTCAAGGGACCTTCTCAGGCATTTCAGTGTTGTTTAGAACAACACTACTGCGTTCCAAGTGCTTCTTATTGTAAGGGGATGGGATAGGAAACTCAACTGTCAGCATACACTTTATGTGACCCCATCTTTATGATATCTCATCCGAGTGATGTCAGGGGTGAACCATGATGTTTTACAAAAGTACGTATTTATCAAAAAGCATAATTGATGATTGATATATTGGTGCACTGGAAAAGATCACCCACGGTGACCGGGAAGTTTGGCATATTATTGCTGCCACTGGAAACGTAGAGCTTAGTAAATAAGTAATTTAAAATAGCTTGTCATATAGCAGGACAAAGTGTAAGAAAATGCAATTAGGAGTATTCAGTATTTTTCTGGTAGGCAAAATGTGATCTATTGCTCATATCGTTTCACTTGTTAAAATTGCAGATGCCAAGGCATAAAAGTATACTGACCAGGTGAAGTGTAAAAGGTAAGCTAGTCCTTGTGTAGCTAAGGAATGGTGAAGAAAAACGTCATCTTTGTCGGTTAAAAATAATCATTTTTAGCCAGATTTTCCATGAAGAAATCGGTTCAGCAACATGTATGGATTTCTTACCAATAAGGTCCTTTGGTTCTGTCGAAAAACATTGTAATCGCTGCGAATCACTCCATGATTTATTCTTGTATATTAAACTGCACTGGATAAATCACTTGCTCAGTATTTTCCAAAACCTAAGTCTAAATTTTGCAAATTTCTCTGAGTTCAGCCTCTTCAGTAGTAAGAATAACTGGTGGTCAATTCCATCGGATTGTAATTAAGCGAAAAAGCTGCAAAATCTGATCTTTTACCGTGGAAAACTCTTACGACAATTCTCGAAGTATTGCCCCGAAGAATGTCTCAGCGTACTTGGCTAACTCTAGCTGCTCCGTTTCTCGTATAAATACGAGGTGACACAACTAATGCATCAGTAGTCGAATTCGTCCGAAAAATTCTCTCTCAGAACTTGATAAAATGAAATCGTGAACAAAAACTGACAATCGAAGACCATGAAATGTCTGTCCGAAAAATGTGTCATGTAGGGCCTAGTTCAACAAATCGGATGGTACATTCCGGCCACTATCAATTCAGTATCATATTCACAAAGTCTAACAGCGATAATAACACACAGAACAAACATTTCAAACGCATGTGAAATCAGTACACAAATTCAACAAGAGTGATGTTCGTGATCCAACCATCATAACGAGTGAGGGAATGCTGCTATGCGCGTGGAAAAGCGACGAACAGATCAGCTTACTTCCGTTATGTCTTTAAATAAAATTAAAAATCTTTTTGCCATTTATCGTGGTCCCAAGTAATGAGAATTATAAAAGGAACAAATAAAACTCAGCGGTATTTTCCCGTTTGTTCTCACCAAAACCAAATGTAAAATCGCATAGAGAAAAAAAGGTTTGGTCTAAACAGCCATGCTCGCCACTGTGGGCTGAGACTTTTCGGTCAAAATTAAAAAGACATTCTGTTCTCTACAGAAAAAAAACAATACCAGATTATCCACTAGTATAACGGATTTGTCATTAGCTTCGAAAATGAAAACATCATCAGACAGTAAAGTTTAACAAAGATGACAGAATGAAATGTTTCATGCCCAGCACTTGGTGACCATAGAATCATATGATTGGCTGAAAGAAATAAACCGCAAATTATGTTGATTACACCGGTTTCTGGCTCAAAGTTTGACATTTACAAATAGCGGCAAGGATTACCGATGTTCCGAATCCTAATTATTGACAGGGATGTGAGATTCTCACCCAAATATCTATTTCTTTTAAAAGCGACTAGACACTGTCTAATTGGTAAACTCGCCACTACAGTTCCTCAAGGAATAGTGATGTGCTCAAATTTAGCGTTGCACATCTCATAATAAACAAATATTTACCCTATTTATTTGCATAAAAACAGAACGCTTTTGAATTAAGTTCAACCGATCACAAAACGAAAGTTTTGCAAAGGATGTAGTTAAGTTTAACCTAGTAAAGTAAGATCAACTAATAGCAATGAGCTTATTGGTGCACAATAATTTAGTAAAGAATCTGGATGATTCTTGGTTGGTCATCCTAAGTAAACACAATGTATGCCGAAACTGCAGACCATCACGCATTAGTAGTTATTGTGATTTATATCTTTTCCTGAGTAATTTGTTATTTTGGTTTTCGGTTTTTTTGAGTTCTTTATAGACATCATTATTCTACTTGAAGGTCCTACCGTACTCAGTCAGCTCCGATTTCTAACCAAAAATGATGTAATTAATTTCGTGACGATAATACACAAATGTCATTAGAAATCGAACCAGAGAACAGAATGGAAGTATTTGTGAACTTGTGTCGCACAAGTGAGCAGACAGACTGTCTCGGCATAGGATTTTCATGAAGGCAGATACAGATGCTAAAAGAATCATGGTGATTGGTCTCTGATACAGCTATAGGGTAGAAAAACCCTAACCGGGGGACGGTTTTCACTATTTCAAGTTTTGTTAACTGGCTCAGATCCACGAGTTTTCTCAGTGTAACATTTGGAAGCGTTGACGAATGTGAAAAGAAACCGCAGCGTTCTTTCATCAGAAATATTTTCCGTTTTCTAGTGTCCTTCTGGTTTATGATCGTTGAAAGTTTCTTCTCTTTTCACTGTTTAGTACAATGTATCAACCAAAATCGGATCATATTAGTCCAAGTGCATTGATTCTAAAAGTTGACTGAACACATGTTTCAACCTTACTAGTATTGATTTGTACTATGCACGCTTAAGCCGTCCAAGATGCAGTTCGTACGCGCAGTAAATACATGCGAGTTGGTTAAAAACAGTCGGTTTATGATCACAGCTATCTAACACTGTGCTTTTGTCTTTTGACTTGACATGGTCACACTGCCATCCACGACCGACTACCATGAGTGATGACTTTCCCAAATGCAGCCTAAGTAAATGAAGCTTTTAAAATTACTATAGCCTCAAACTGGGTCGATATTGACTGTATGAGTGGGAGCCATTTGGATTTTTGCATTCCCAAATTTAATGAAATCTGCCTCCGTTTTGGATGTACCGATCGTTTTGCTACAATAAAGGTTCTTCTAATAGATTTTGACGCAAATGCATGCAAAATTTAGTTAGTTTGTGGGTTTATTGATAGCAAGCCTCTTGCATGTAAAGGCTATCTTTAACGAAATTTGTTATAATATTTCCCATTTGTTACGACCCAGACCATAGGAAGAATGATGATCGACGATTCTTATACAAATCTTTCTGTCCGGAAAGTTCCCTTCCTGAGAATTGGAAAAAATCTTCATTTCCTTAAAGGATATTCGGGTGCGTAAGAAGAAACTATGCTGACGTTTCCGGTCTTTCTTTAAATTTAGTCAAATTTGACAACTGGACAGGATACAATACTAGAACAACGATTTACTTAACTAAACTGGGATACAAAATGGTCGAAGTGGTCAAGACTGGCATCATGTACACATACACACGGACAAGCAAACAAGAGGAAGCTTCGAAGTATGCATCGAAAACACTTTGTCAGTAAGTTCAGTAAATTTGTTATTTCTTATATTTTTTGCATTATTTTATTTTTTGGGAAGCGGACGCCAGACATGTATGATTAAAAATCAAAACGCCATCAGATATAAAATCTCAGATCTCCCTCTTCAGCCGTCATTGTTTCTAATTTTACTATTTATCACTTCACAGTTCCCCATGGAAGTTTCTCCCCTCATGCAGAAGTTAACAGAAATTTCAGTAAACTTATGAACAAGCAAAATAATGACAACCGCTGCCTGATTTTGATGTCCGACAAACTTTTGTGACGTATACACGGATGGGCTAATCACTACGACTGTGGAGACGTAATCGTCCTTTCCAGGTCACCATCGTACTGCATTACGGAAGTGCCATTACCAACAAGAATGAGATAATCGTGCATGGTGTTTATGATTTGTGCCATTGGTCGGTTATCCTTACTGCACCGTAGATTGTTCCACCCATACTTTGTAACAACCGCTCACCGAATTCAATCAATCATAGGCAGTTTAGTTTGTCAAAACAATTACTCAAACGATAGCAAAAGCGTTCTTCTTCCGGTCCATAACTATGCGCAAAATAAACAAGAACACATCAGCCAACTGGTTTGCCGAATGAAAGGTTTGTGCAAAACTTTGTCACCCAGTGTTGGCTACACATTTTACTGTCCGTTTGCACACTACCTGAAAGGAACACTAAATTTCACTGTTGTTTTGCGATTGGCATTGTAAATCTCATACATTCTACTTCGGACTTTCAAAACTGATTGAATTTAATCACTAAGAATTTCTGTCCACACAGTGAATTTGGCCGATCATAATATCTTGTCACTAATTTTGTCTCAGGGTGTTGGGTAAGGATTTCCCGTGGGTACAGTATCCCGTGGAGGCGGTAATGATTCGAAATGGAAAATCTGTAAAAATTTACAATATGATTTGTTGCAAACAGGACTGGAAACCTCATTTCAACCAACTTTGCTGTTTGGTCGCGGGTTGGTTTATCTAATCAAAAGGCAACCTTGATGAGAGCTTTTGAAAGTTTTCCCCGTTGGAAAGAGTCTACTATCCTTCCCTAAATTATCCAGCATTTATGGAACCCAAAACGAACTTTACGACTAGCTCCCAAAAGTATGCTAAAATGTGAATCATTTTTGCGGAAAACAACCCTGCTGTCTGAACTGACCTAATTATTTTAAGGTATACAGTTTGACTGATTAGCAAATAGACAGATAGACGGAGAGATAAATAGATAGATCGCTTTAAGGACGGGTATTAGATAGATAGACAGATAGATAGATAGATAGATAGATAGATAGATAGATAGATAGATAGATAGATAGATAGATAGATAGATAGATAGATAGAACTTTTGAAACCTGTATCTGCACTCCTCGGTGGTTAGAAAAAAGACAAAAAGATAATTGCCTCACAGGCTAGTTTTGGATATTAATCTTGTGTAAACTGAAAAGGAGTTTGGTTTTAACAATAGAATTAGCGCACCTTTCCCTAAATCCTCTTAGCTAGTTACCCCTGTGCTGGAATACTCTCCTGATTTTATTCAGTTCAGTCAATCAAGAAAAATATTTTGCACAAAGGTGACTTCATGAATCAGGTTCACGTGCTGTCAGTGATTCACGAATGCATTTCGGAAACCAACGTACGGAGTTCACAACATATGAAACAGTGATCGTCCGTTTGACTCAGAGCTAACAGTAGCAACTGACAGTTTAGAACCAGTTTACCATCTGTTCCGGTGTCCAACTGTCCCTCTGACAAGTCAGTAACTCGGTAGCTAATTGGCTACAGAGTAACACCGATCACACAGTAATATGAAGGATAAGTACACGTTTTGTGCACTCTCGATGCTGACTTCTAATTAGCCACCGTAACTCAATGAGAATAATCCAAACCGGTAGGTGATGGCAGGTTTGCCTAAAAGGATATGAGAGAAGTTGGTTCTGTTCAGCCTAATTCTGGCAAGGTTTTCACTGATTGGGTACCAGCGTCTTGACCAATAGATTTGAGTTCGCTTCACATTTTCCATATCTCAATACCTATTATCGAAAGACATCAAATTCTGAAAGGAACGCGGAGAGGGGTAGATTCCAAGAAAATGGCGTTTTATCCAATGAGATGAACATCACATTCGCTTAATTCTGCTGGTAGACAACGAATTCGACGCGGGACTATCGGTCAGTGGATGAACTAAAGCATCGAGCAGTTTTTAGGTGGCTCAATGAACTTGTTTGTTTCGTGTGCTTGACTAAACTAGATCATATGACAAGCATGTTATTAGGAACCGCAAAAGTCACTGCATTAGCGTGCTTATCAAGAGGTCAGTTGAATACACATGAGCAGTTGATATAAACATATATAATTATTCAGAACAATCTAGTCTATATCTTCTGCATGAATATTACGTTTGACTCAGTTGCTCCAACAGTCTACTGTCGGTTCCATCAAACAGCACGCCATTATCGATGCCAAATTTCCCATTTTCAACGTTCTCCGTTGTTGGGCGACGGAAATGCTTTCACTTATCCTACCGTAAATATGACTGAACATCTAATGAAAAGCTAATACGTGCACAGATTTCCTGTTACTTATTAAGTTGGTTAATGTAAGCTTTTTGCACACTCTTAGTTCGCTCGATTATGCTTCCCATTTAGGGGAGAATTGGTTTTCGCATGATTCTATGCACATGTCAGTAAGCACTTTGTTAAGTGTGAGTGCGCATTTTTGTGAATAGATACTTGGCTTCTGTGGAACTCTGTGTATCTATTTGTACGTGCACCTTTTTATTGTCTATGTCTGTTCATCTGAAGAGTTGGCAAATTGAACTGCAATGAAGTATTTCCACCCAAAATTTGTCCGTCTGGAATTTTCTATAATTCCAGTTTGCATGGATGAATAAACAAAACTCTAAGGTGGTCAGGTCGACCTCATCGTATTTTTGTTTGATCTTCTGTCCAAGCAAAATTCTTAAACTTTCCGAAGGAGATTAGAATTCATGGTTTGCCAAAACTTTCTGGCAGAGACATTTAAACGCTTAATCCCTGTGAAGAACAAAAGAAATGGTTTTCTTTGTTCTGGACTTAAAAGCAGCTTTTATGCAAACTATTCTGCCATTCTCAGTAGCTTGGGTTTTGATGAGGAAACTATACCACTAATTTCGGGACCGTGATAATAGTGAAGTTGAAGATGACATACAGGGTTCCAACAAACAGCTTCGTTACATGAAAAATGGAAGGCCTGGGGCAAAGCCATGAAAAGAAATCACTTATGGGTGCATCAAAGCAAGGATTGTTGTGAAGAGAATGGATACGAAGACGAGATTTTGCCTAATTTGAAGATGTGAGCAGTTCGTGTGTCATGTCATTAGCTTTTAGACAATACGGAAGGCAGTCAGTGGGTACCTTTAAAAACAATGACTTTTAGTCTAACAGAAATTGCGTCTTTGTATAACACAGGATCCTCACTTGTGCTAGAAGCACTGATATAAATTAAACCAAACAATAAAAGTGAATACTTGTTAGCTCGGTTAACGCAACTAGAACTCACACGCTTTTGTTCGTCCAGGAGGGGAACTAGAAACGGTACAAATGAGTAGCGGAAAGCAATAATGGAATGTACACCATCTTGAAATCTATAAGTTTACGATAAGAATTCCCCTAAGGCTAATGAATTTAGAGAGGCACGGAATGAACAGACATTTAACAATTCCAGAGGAACACTCAAAAACCGTGGTAAGCTGACTGAAGTACAGCTTTACCCTATTCAACTTGGAGAACGTCATAGTAAAACTAGGACCCGCATATTCCTCAGTAGAGAATCGTCAATAATCTCCTCTGTGCAATATTCCGGATTGCCTGGTGATGATGATTGAACATAAGAGCACTTTATTTTCGATTAATCTGAGGGAGATTGTGAACAAATTATGAGACCGTAGACCGAACGGTCGGAAAAAAATATTGATTTTCCCTCATCTTTTAGTTTCCTTCTTTATCAAAATGACAGTGTATAACATATTCAAGAACTCGTGAGGTCTAGTTCAGAATGTCAAAGACCTGTCCATTTGACCACCGCCGGTCTGGTCAACAGTACTTTTTTGGTTTCTGACTGTGGTTGGGCTGCACAGTAGTCAGATGCTGAATGGACAAACAATACTATTTTTCTTATCTGAAAATATCAGTAGGAATATGAGTAGCTTGTTACTATGTCACTGAAATAGTTTGAACATGATATTCGTAATAGTAATACCAGTAAGAAAAAAGAATATCAACAAACTTATTCTGGGCAGAGCGGGACAGAATGTTACGCGGTCTGTAAACTGACTTTTGATTCTGCCTTGATCTGATAGCGTCTAGCAGCCGTGTTTGACTGTTGAATACAATGATTAAGAAAGAAGATGAAATAGATAAACATGCATGCAGATTATCATTTGAGCAGTGATCATTGAATATATAGGGTTTTGTGAATCCAATAATTTACAGTTTTTCACACGGCCAAACCAATTACTGGAAACTACGCCTTGGCTTTGTAGTACGGTGATGTTTATGAGATACAACAATCAGACTAAGGAACTGTTAGTAAATAAACGGAAGAGTCCATTTTTCTGGTTTTAATTACCCCATACAAACTTGAATGAGTGCGCAAAGTCCATAATTTCCTTATTAAAATTTTTATCACGACATGCCGGTGTTGGGTGCACAAACTTTGAGTACTGGTTTTGGATTAGTTCTAGCGTTTAACAGATTGATATTGTACGCGAGAAAATGCATAACAAAAGTAATACTTTTCAGAATTTGCAGTTATTCGTACCAAGCTAGATGTTGGCCAACATAGCCAAGTACCTTTTCATTCATGGAAATACCTTTGCTGAGGAGCTCACTGGGGTTGGTCTTAAGGTAACTGTGTGTCTCTGGGCTAATGTTATCATGATACAATTGATTCATTTTGGAAGATGTGCATTCCGGTAAATTGCAACGTTTCACTTAAGGTTTTGAAGTTATATCAAGTGACAGATAATCCAATTTCACCAACAGCAAATAGCAATTTGGAGTAAAATGCAATCATTCATAACTTGTAACTAGGTAACTCGTCAGAATTTCATGAAACAGAAATTTCGCAAGGTCTTGCTCTGGTAAAGTGGTTCACTGAATTCTCGGAACCGAATAGGGAGATCACAACAGAACTGGCTGTAGGACGAACTAAACCTGTAACAACATACCACAATAAGGTAAACGTTAAAAGTTTAATGTTATTGGAAATCACAGCACTCCCCATGAACTACGTAATGAGTAATGTGTCGTTAATCGTTAGGGTCACATACGAACCCTTAGGAATGAAATCAGCAGTATTTTGGGTGATCCTAGACAGCCGTGATGTTTTACACGAACTGTTTAGTCCGAGTTCAAAAGAAGTAGTTATTATGAACAAAAAGGTCTGACAGCGAAATTACCGTTTTGTTCGAAATACTTCCTTAGGTGATTTATGGCACAGGTGAAAAATCGACTTACCGTAACCGTTAGTACATGAAACTAGTGCGCTTTGGACCATATGTATTTGCACAGAATACCGTGTACAACGAACCGCTCAGACCTTAGTTTTCAATCCAGTCTGCTTTCTCTGTCCTGAGCGAGCAGCACGGATAAACAACACGAATTTCTCAACAGATGTGCTCCTGAACCGTCAAAAATGTTTCAGGCTGCTGTATCTGTTGCCAAATATACCCGCACTGAACGGCAAGTAGGTTGAAGTCTTCAACTGCGAACAATAAGCGATGAAGACAAAGTTTAGGGTCTCAAAACAACATCGCAGGAAAAGTATTTAACGTTAGTGTTTTCGTCTATGAAAACTCTTGCTGAAGTACGGCTTCTTCGATCGAATCAGTCCCCGATTATTTGAAATTGTCAGTGGTCGAGGAGATGGAAAGTGTTCTCAACAAGTTTGCGAAAATAAATTCTCTTCTACTCTTAGAAGATTATAAACTGGTGATAGTGATAAACAAAAGATTGGTAGCCATCGCTAATAAGCTATGCCGCTTGTGCTGCCTTTGTCTAGTCTACTTGCATGTTCACTGTTGAAAAACAAAGTTATTAATTTTACTTTTTTATTTCGTCTGTAACTGTCCCTTTTGTGGAACCTAGGATAACGGACGTTTTCCAGTCGCACACGGCCAAATAAAATTAAAGAATATAGACACCCATTAAGGTCGGTTCGAGAGTCCAAGTACATGGATGGGAGGTCAAGATAGACTGTGAATTTCAATGACGATTCAAGTCTAGGCCGTCAGTGTCACTGGGTCACTGGGCCAAAGATCAGTCAAATGACGTTGAGAAGACAACGAAAGTCAGACGGCTGGTATGGTTAGTCATGCCAGTCAGCAAAAGCACTCAACAAACAACTGGTGAGATCAACACCCAATTGTATTCATAAGTTTCAGACCCGATATGAATAAATGGGTCCAAAGAAAAGGATGTTATGTGAAAGTTTATTTTTACCGGTAATTAATGACTGTCTAAAGCCAAAGGAGTCTTCTTTCCGAGGGAAATCAGTTGAAATGAACACAAAGCCCATTGAAGGCATATAGGATGGACTCCATCGAATCCACACAAATGAGCAATTGGCACACAGCTTTTTGTTGTTCCTCATTCATTCATCATCAGCGGGGCAGGCTTCGGAAACACTGAATGTGTGCTAATTCATACCGGGTTTCCAACGAAGCCTTTCTACAATAAATGTAAAAACCGGGTCCAAAATAAAAAACCAACCCCGGATTGAAAGGAACACTGATTGGCGGCAGACATTAGACTGATCAAAGACCAACAGTGTTATGGTGTCATCGATGGTGTCAGTCGATAATGTGAGCATGAGAAAGTCAAAATGCAACCATGATCCAGATTAACAAACAAAATAATCGTTGATCATAGAATACCAATGTAAAGGATTTAATTTTGCTTGTTCAGTTTGGTTTTTCTTAATGAAGTTAGTGGGAAAGAGCAATAGGGGCCGGTAGGTGTAATCGATCGCCGATCGGCTAGTCAAAGAAAAAGCAGATAACTTATTCCCTTTCCTGCATTATAAAAAAACCAGTGGTACATTTGTTTGCAGTTAATTCGTCAAAATAACCGGGCTTTCTAAACCCGTGGTAAATGTACCCTGACAATGTTATGATCGATCGTACAAATAGTTGTTTGTCATCATTTGTTTCCGAATGAATTGTTGTCCTCAATACTCAAGTACTGTTCGTTGCCCTTTTATGTCTGATCCCTCTAGTACCAAAAGGAAAATGGACAAATATTTAAGTTTTTCATCGCTTGAACACAGATCAGACTGTAGATCTCTCTGATTTATTTCTTCATTTGTCTTTTCCAGCCGGAACGCAACGTTTCATGGTTCTCTGTCGAGAAGAACATCGGAACACTTATTTGGTAGCTGGCTTGCAAAACGCTGCGTCTGCATTTCGCTTACGTTCTGTTGGTCTGATTTTGCCAATAGATAATTTGAATTAGATCGATGAATTATGGGCACATTTTTGTCTGCCGTGAATTCTGTCCCAGTTTTTTTTGTCTGTAATTACGACTTCATATCTGTTTTTACGAAACTTTCGAACTAGTTTCCACTTCTTCCATGGTCATTTTTGGGACAGTTTTCAGTGTGTCACCCTTCTCCAAACACGTGAATTTCTTTAAAAACATATTAATACCGATAGCTAACCGCATAAGATCATTCTCTCGCTTTCTTGTAATTTACTTTTGCAAAATTCTATTTGATTCCTAGGTTGCGTGTATCTCCTTCTGCTGTATTAATATTGCACACTGAAGGGAATTAGGTGAAAAAACGTTCGACAATTTTGGTCATAACCTTGTAAAACAGCAAATATGCGTTCATCCACATTGCCTAATCAGTTTACGTCCAAAGCGTACGTCCAGCCCGTTGTGAGACTACCGCATTTCTGTTCTGGATTTCACTTTCAAAGGAATATCATAGCTATTTAGTGAAAACATTATTGAACAGAGTCAATTTTAAACAAATTATTTGCTTTATAAGTACACATAAATCTTCATTTTTCAAACTGAAAATAAACCAAGAGATAATTCACAAAGTGGGAGAGTTAACGCTAAATATGCGGAAAACACAACCAATTTGTTTTTTCCTTAGTTTGCTTTCAGACCGATGCAACCCTGATTGAAGTAATCAGCGAAATCATTATTATTAATGTACGAACGACCTGAGCAATGAAACATTTCCAGTCCAGCTATCACACTGTGACTGACAACAAGGGTAAACAATAATAAAAATCCACCACTAGCCTGAGACCTAATGTGATGAATATTTGTGTAATTGGGTGCCACATCCAAACAGGAAACTGAAAAGAACTGTGGTAACTTTCCTCAATCACAGAAATTCGGCACGTTGACGAAATTGCCTAAAATTTTGATCGAAATCTGTCCATCTCATCTTGAATGCTGGAGTTTTAGAAATATAATAAAAGGGTTAATTTGTGCCCTTTGCCTGGGAGAAATGTGGCTTGTTGATTGAATGAAGTAATCAGTTTTTGGCGGATCCGGACATTGTGACCAAGATAATGTCAATACAAACAAATCATCAGATTAGATCACAAATCACGTCCACCAAAATATCAGAACAGTAAAAATGACGAAAATGAAGCAACATTTGTAAAACACAAGTCCTGAACAAAAGTTTTTTTATCCTGCTTATGGTCATCCGCTCACGGCTTTTCTTTTAAATAAATTAGCCGTTTATGTTATGTTTTTCATTTGACATCAAGTTTCTTTGAGACGACCCACGCGAACTCTTGGAGAATTAGGAATTCGCTGTGGAAAAAAATGTACGTTGTGGACGAAAAATAATGCCTACTTTCCTTGTCCAGTAGAGAGAGGGTAGTGGGAGGCCGAAAACGATCTTACCATAATGTCACTAACCTTTTCTCTCCCTCGGTCAGTCTGTTCGATTTGCATTTTTTGGCATAAAACAACCAACTGCAATGTAGAAAATTGTGCTGCTGAGTGTCCCAGTTTTTGATCAATTCCAGGATTCACGTGGGGTCGCGATTAGATTCTCGTAGACAAGCTAGCAAGGAAATGTTGCCCGTCTCGTGATTTCCATTGCGGGTGCGAGTGTCTGGATCGACGATACAGTTGACTGGTGGCCGGTGATGCAGGAAGAAACCGGATCTATGCAACTGAATACGATTTTTATGATGACTTTGCGATTTATGTGGAGATATATTACTGGTCAACAATATAGCGTTGTATGTCACCTTCCCGATTGAAGATAATGACGTAAAAGAACGCTTCCGTCAATTTAAGTAGACATTTGTTTTGTAGTTTCTATATGCATTTTACCCTTAGCTCTGATTGGCGGAATCCTACTATAAATGCTCCGATATAATGCCTATCCAGAGAGCTGTTTTCAAAACTGGTGTGTAAGCCATCTGAAAAATACAAAATCAGAAAAGCAAAATAATTCGAAAATAGCCAAATACATTGCCCAGCATTAGCAGTGATAGAGTCAGATCATTTTATGGCGGCCCACATAGTACGCCGCGAATATGCAATGCTTTAGTTGGATCAGTTTCCTTTTCGTTCCAGATTTTATCTCTCTGGATAGCTCACGTCTGTCTTAATAATTCAGAATGACTCTCATAAGTTGGGTTTACTAAGTTTTGCTTGTGTGTTTCATTCTATAACGATTATGGACAGTGTTCCAAGGCACAAGGCATTATGTGCAGCAGAATTTGTTATCAGCCTTAATGACTAAACTAATCAACAAACCGTCTGTAAAAACACTCCACAGTTCAATTTTCGCGGAGGATTCCCAGTCAAATCATGCTTCGTTGAACTAGGCAGAGTACGTTTCATAGTAATTGTTTCAAGTTAGTAGCAAGAGATTGAATGTTTCATGAACTAATTCACCATGTGATATCATCGCTCAACTCACCATAAAGAAACCATGGAGGCACTGTACAGTTGTTTCATCCTTGTTAGGAATCATGAGCAGTGCATATAGACCGCACCCGAACTGGGTCATATCCAAAGCCTTGGTCGTACTTAGGCTACCTGCACAGAAGTCATCTATCAGTAGGGGTCGATCGGTCTGAGCTAACGGACAGTAACCGTGCAAATCAGTGACGGATAGGTGCAACATGCTCATGTGTTGTGAAGTTCAACAAACCGTTCACAGCCTGCCCGGTAGCGTAATGGCTAAGGCGTTCGACTCAGAATCGTGAAATATTTAGCTGTTTATTTACTTACATTGGTCATATTCTGAACGTTATCCACGGTGACTAACAGATCTGAGACCTTCTTATCATCCTTTAGTTTTCCCACCGTTTTAATATTTCCTACGAGTAACAATACTTTTCTTGGTTCAGATTTAGTTAACTTCCTAATAATGTCTCTGTTAAAAAGCATGTCTGACTGGAATGGCTGATTACTCCATTTTAATACTTCATCTCGAGATTTACAACAACAGTAATTCTTTGACCCACTCTATAAGAGGCGCGCCAATCGACAAGCTGCGCTGCAACTCTATATCATCCAAATTTCGTTGTTTTCTTGTCACATATTTGGTTCCATTATGGTCTCCGTTCGCCGCTACAATCTTTCGGAATTACCTTTGTTCAAAAACCGCATCTTTTTTCAAAATGGACTGGGATCACGAACTGCTGCACCTTAAAGATCTAATCCATCTAAAAGAGGCATTCATGCTGGCGGGCAGACATCCCTTAAATGCACCCTTCCAGCCAAGATTTCCATTCCACCATTATTGAGTACCAAGATCCACTCTCTGTTTACGAAAACGTCGCATCTGTCCCTCGCATTTCACACGTATGTCATCTTCATACAAGAATCGTGGCTAAACCCGGATATCGCTGATGCATTCGTGTCGATAGACAGCCCCAGACTCCATCGGCAGGAGAGAGTTTCGGACAAGAAGAATGGAGGAGTTGTGGCAACATGCATAAACTCCTTCTGATCCGGCAAGTCCGAAGCTGTTTATACGTACTCGCTAAACAGAATTGACTGTCTCGTGACACAGTGTCATCCCATGTTTTCTCGCCATAATATTACAATCACAAGGAACTTTTATATTACCCTTTTAGCTCGCAACACAAAATCACATCTTTTTTTCGAATCTTTCCTAGTATTTATTGTTCCTCTTCTTGAAGATAGTCTGAATATTATTGTAGGTGATTTCAATCATGCATCCACCCTACCACTGATTTCCCTGACCTCTGCGGTTCGCTCACCAGAAGAGGCTCCATTTTAGATGGAGTTATTACCAACCACCCTGATTTATTTGTCCTGAAACTGAGTGCCCCAATTTCAAGTAGTGATCACTGTCTGCTTCTGTTAAGGCCCACGATATACTTTACATCAACTTTCCATTCCCTCAGGTGAACAAATCAAACTCAAGTTTGCCTCCGTAACCTTTCACACAACAACCTTATTCTTCTTCAGAAATCCTCTCCGCTTGCATCTACCTGTTTCTCTTTTGAAGCCCTGCTCAATGACAATGTCAAACTTTTCACAGAGACGGCCAACGCATTCTTTGATATCTGCCCCTCAGAAACACCATCCGTCTCAAATGGTCGTACCTCCACCCAGAAACTGAAATCTCTAGGAAGATACAAAGAGCGCTTCTACAAATCCCGTAATAACTCAAGCGTATACCTCCAAACCAATAAAAGCTGAAATCCAATACATCGACACTACATTCGCCAGCCAACTCGTGAGTAGTAACAACAATCGATTCCTATGGCACTACTGTGTGAGAACAATAAACATGCGAAAACTTCTTTGGGTGTCGACAGTATCAATCGTGCTTTCATCCATCCTTCCACTTGTACCCCGGTCATATTTAGACCGGGTGATGATACGACAGTTGCAAGTTTTTCTAGAGAAGAGGTGCTCGACCTTCGACGCACCACTAAAATAACCACAGGGGTTGGTCCTGACAGTCTGTTCTCAGCTGTTTTAAGGCACGGTGCTGCGGCTTTGACGGATGCATTTACTTCTCTAATTAGCTCATCCTTAAGCTTATCTTCTATCCCTGATTGCTGGAGACTCATCCCAGAATCTATCAGTTCTACTGTTTTGGCACAGCATTTTCGCCCCATCGCCTCAACGTCTTCTGGTCTTAAAAGGACGGAGCGTGCTATTCTTAAATGCCTGTGTTCTTTCATGTGTCCTCCTGACGACCCTCTTCAGTTCGCCTAGAAATCTAACAGGTCTACGTTGGCCGTTGTCGCCTCCCTCACTCACGACATTTGTAAGTCGTTAAATGCATCAATGAAATCTGGCGTTGCGCCTTTTTAGACTATTCGTCGGCATTTGATTCGGTCCCACGGTCTCTTTTACTTCACAAACTGTAAACATTTGGTTGTCCCAGACCGTTATTAGCATGGCTGTCTGATTAATTTACTAACCGAACCCAATGCAAACGAACGGATGGTAAAACTTCAAAACCGTTGATTAACAACTCAGGCGTGCTACAGGGTTCTGTTCTTTCACCGGCCCTCTTCTCTACTTACATTAGCGACTTATCTACTAGCTCATCTGTTTAAGTATGATGGTGATGTTGCCCGCTCTCAAGCCGCTTCGAACAACGATGATCTTCAAAGTTTTTCCACCAACTTATGTTCTGTTTACGATTTTTCTGCACGAGCTGATTTAAATTTCAATACATCTAAATGTGTCGAATGTCTCTCCACTCTCTCTCGGTCAGCCCATCCATCTGGAACGTTTTCATCGACTCAGAAACACTTTTCAGGGTTGATTCTGTGAAATATCTATTGATAAAAATCCGAAGAGAACTTCTCACATTTCTGCCTGTGTAAAAACTCTCCGACGGTTGCCATTTCAAATCGGGAAGCTTCGGCACTACGAGGTGAAACAAAGCACCACCTCCCGATTTGTATACCAGTGTGTTTCCCAGTATTTTGCTGTTCCCCAGTTATATTTCCAGGTTGACCTGAAAACTGTTTGCCGGAGGCTATCAATTTTTACCCGTGTGTCCTTCGTACCACTGACTGAATTGTCCTTAACTCTATGCGATTGATGCTTATCAGCATGTGAGAAATTTGCTCACAAAATTTTTCATATCCCACACATCCTCTGCACAACGATCTTTCAAAGTGTCGCTGTTATATCTCTACACGATACGCGTTTCGTTCCATACCCTCTAGAAACATTATCTATAAGCATTCCACTGTCCCATATTTAACAAGTATTTTGACGAACCGCGACCGTGCATTAGCCGAATTCCTGAGCAATCTATCTTAATGTGCTATGATTATTCCCCGATGAGTTTTTCACACTTTTACAAGGTGTGTGTAAATTCTTTTTTTTCCTATTTTAATTTTTACCCTCACGATTTTTGACTGAAATGCGACATAACATTTTGTACGCAAAATTGTATACAATACAATGCTCTGATTGTGGTTGCTTCTTCCTCTGGCTTGCAATAACTTTACAGATTTTCTTCTATATAATGTATCAAACTATCGCAAACATCTAACTGGGTATATTAAATTCTGTTGTGACGACTGTAGAATTTTAAGATAAAATTTAAAGATCTCATTTTTGCTATCGAAATTTAGGTCCGGCCTTCAAACGCACTGCATGCTGACTGTCGCCTAAGTAACAAAAGCTGCCGCGAGATCTGGAAAGTGTAAGAACAACGTTACGACCCAAAACTCGAGTACAGTCTTGACTTCCATGGATTCAGCTATCAGTTCTGCAAACCTTCGGCTATCGTGCTCCCTCCTTTTAATCGAGTTTATTACATTTGATCAATCGAATTTCGAAAAATTTCCTTTTCAGAACTTCGCTGAAATTTAAAAGCAATAGGTCTTGTGGATTCAATTTATTTTCTTCCGTTATTCAAAATGGGTGCACGTGACCCTGCAGTTTAGTCACCCAATTGTTTTGGTATCTTTTCTGTGACCAGAAATCTGCTATGTCTAAGGAGTATCGATCCACCACACGCTCCTGAGTGACTTACGTTATCAGATTTTTTACACCCCGATTTCATTGGTTGCGAATATGCTGGTGATGTGCTCTCGGGTTGTTCCTTCAATGTTAGTCATATTCACTCGCAAAAGAACCCAAATCAACTGAGCGACTGATGTGCCTCTCACCCCTCGTCACTGGATGTCCTCAAGATATATTGAGGTCCGCTTTAATTTTCCTCATAACTCCTGGTATTCGTCTGTCTTCAGTGACCTCCCACCACCGGAAATTAATAACCAGTACACTCCCAAAAGGTCTCCTTTTCGCTGTCTTTGTGCAGTTTGGCCTAAATACCCCTCTTGGAACGGCCATGTTGAATTTGTGTTTCGTACGCTCCATTGTGTCCTTTGAACGGAAAAACCTAAGAGTATCCTGTAAACTTTTTATCAACTTTTTACTTCTACCGCTCTCACCCTCTAGATTTACTGCTCCGCAACATTCCTACATGGTTTAAAAGAGGTGGGATTTTATTCTTATAATCAAACCTTTAAAAGGGTCTGCACGCTTTAGGGAAGTAAAAGAGAACTACTTGTGCATTTTATCGTCGTACAACATCCCGATATCTGCGGTAGGTTTTCGGACAACCTTCTGTCCAGAATCGATCACTGTCTTCACATAGAGCTCTTTAGGCACTTTTTCTCATTCTTCGACTCGTTTCACATTTGCGCTGCTGTGTTCTCGTACCTCCACATACGGGAAAAATCTCGTTCTCTATCCTATTTGCTTGTATACAAATCACGAACTGGTAATGTGCGGTTGATGAGCACTCCCCTAAGTGCACTATATTTGCATTTATATTCGCTTCTATTATTGTTTCATCAAACCAACTATCTTACCAAAACGTCCAATAATGTTTGCACTCCCCTCACTAAGTATTTGTACCTTTTGTTCGTTCGCGCTGAAAATTCACCCAAATGGGGATGACCAAATGCAATGCTTGATTTGATTTGGCACGAGCTAATAGAAAAATGCAGAATTTCAACTTGTCCTTATGATTACTAAATAGCCATTCAGAGAAAATCTAGATGATTCAGTTTACCCGCTGAATTTCAGTGTGTGGTGATCGCACTGCTCATTGTGAATGTTGCAGTTCATTTTTGAAGCTGGATATCTTCATTTGTACGTGTTGTGTTGGCAAACGGACATTTATGATTTAAACCAAGAACTGGATGAAAAATACAACTGCGTTTCTAACAGCTTTAGACATTTGACTTGCACGTCGAAAAGAAAAAAACGCATAGATTAACTTTTTCGTTTCCACTAATCAATAATTTTGATCACTCCGGCCATCTCACAAAATAATTTGTTTTACTTGAGCTGCCTGATCATTTTGTTTTAAAAGTGACTTTAGCTCAAATCAGCTATGCTTAATGGGATTGGCCGTGTGCTGGTTGGATGTTTCTAACCCGGGTTTTATATCTTCCCATTCTTGGTTAGTCCTTCAATGTAGACACCATGAATGGACAAGGTTTCTTTGTGAGAATACTGAACATGTAAGATCAAGTGGATAGTAGAAAAAACGAATGGCCTGTAGTTGAAGAAATAACTAGTTAATCCTGGTTTACCAATTCCACAAGTACCTCATCAATCCAGCTAGATATAATGATATAATAATCTTATTTGGTTCGCGATATAAGCCGGGTTGAGTGTTGCGAAATAATCAGTTATACGCTTTAACGAACTTTTCTAGCCGTATTAATACGTGTATTGTTGTGCTTGCTTTGAACAGTTTCATTGCTCCGCCGATATTTTCATGTCTACCGTTTCATAAACACGCACAGTCAACTGAAAGCGTACGCTTGCGAAAATATCCTGTCTCAGGCAATCGAATTAGGTCAAGGCATCATAACCCGATGAGTTTTATTCCTTTAGCAATGGAAGTTGGGTGGGGTTAGAATAATTTAACCCATTTGTGCACTTTAAATGAATCATCTTTTTTATGCAATACAAATCAGATTTTGGAGGAACATCGACTTCATCACGCCACATAACAACGAAAGAATGCGTGGCAGAGATGAATTCACAATCAATGAATCTAAATAAATTAAAAATTTGCAACGCTGCAACATCTGCATTACTGAGACAGTAGCGTGAGTACAGAAACCACCCATTCCCCCTCCACAAAGAAGCGAGACTGTCCACCCTAGCAAGCTGCAAGAATATGATGGCAAAAATGAGAAACTTCATAATCGATTAATTCACAAAACCAATGTGAATAACTCGGCTATTCTTTCCGTTTGACCAAGTGCTAATCTTAGCTGAATGGACCGGAAGAACGAATAAACAAGAGATAGGGTTCCGTTTTGATTGGTGGATCAGAACTGCATTTTATCTATGCCTATTCATTTTAACCAAGATTCTTCGGAACACGACAACAACGGTGTAGACAAATGAGTTGATTTAGACTTTCATACGGAGCAGGATGTACACCCGTTATCTTTTGACCCCTCTACAAAGGTGATGGCAAAAGCTCGTGAACGGCCCTAGCAACTAGAAAATCAGTAAAACCGCTCCCGTCGGGAAGTCCCATGATTGAAATTCATTTTAATTGTCTATGACATACATGTTGTCCATTGCATTAGGGAACTGCTTTCTCTGACAGTAAAGCAGATTCGGCTTCCGTTTCCCAAACCAATCACATTGATAATCCGTGGAACGATCTTTTTGAATGAAACCTACTGGGAGCTAATGGTTTGCTGAAATGCGCAAGTACCTTTCAAATGCATTTGGAAATATCTAAAAACAAATATCTTCTTATCTATGTTGTGGTCAAGTAATCTAAAATCTCACATAACAGAACACAGAGATTCGGAAATCCACGAACACTCGCCAGGTAGACAGTTTATGGGTTTGATGACAAGGGTGATCAATAACATGTGCATGGTTGGAGTTTCCGTATCGTAGTTTGCTTGGACTACAGCTTCCGTGACAAACCAATACGTGTGCGAGTTTATTTACTCTACATTGCAATGACACCACTTCCTGGCCTTATCATTAATACGCGTACCACAAACTGTGGATTTAAAATTTGATAACCTGGGGTTTTAATTCACAACTCGTCCATGGGTGCGAAGCCCGTATTGATGATTAATCTGACCCACAGGTCAACCACCGGATATGGCAACACGAACAGTGCTAGCCAGATTGATTGAAATCGATCATAGAGCGACAATCCGAGGTTGTCACATGGACTTGTACTTTTCACTAGACATGATATAAAACAAAACTAATTGTGAACTGAAATGCCAAACACCGAAAGCGTTCACAATGCTCGTTACTACCTTTCTTTTTGTTACATGATGTCAGCCAATCTATGTAAAGCACTTCAGTCGTTCATTCGGTATGCTAGAAATCGTGAAGTGGCTGAGGTACTGGGATTTACTTCCGAAACCTCGAGTACCATTTGCAGTTTGACAGCCGCGTGACCAGGTCCATGTGACCCCGACCAATGTTGGCTCATAAAAAATATTACAGGTGCCCAGGGGCAGTTGCAATTAGTTTAACTATACTGATTAGGAATTCTGAATGAAATGGATGCCTGAAGGGCACCTGTGTTCGGTTTGTGTAATTCACATGAAACCAATCAATCTTGCAACACGGCCACTTTGCTTGTTTAGACTATTTCCGATATTTTCTTGCGAATAGAAACGGATCAGAAAGAAAATGATGGGTGGAAACCTTGATCATTTCCCCGTAATATAAAAATTAAGATTTCCAGTTAGAAGAGCTCTAGAAAATTCAGTTCAAATTAGTAAGTTTTGCAGGAAATTGCAAGTTTGCGTGAAAAAATTTGCGCAAAGCATTCTTTAGCGATTCCCTAACTGCCTCTTGTAGGCGGTCTACATTCAATGATAGGTTTTAAGTAGCCAGCTCAACAGGCGCATGAGAAAAGCAATCATGTGAAAACCATCACGAGATAAAGTTGCGCAGTGAGACGGTGGTTTCGTAATGAATTATCTTACACTACCATTAAGCAACCAATTATCGGAAACAAGGAGGTGCTTGCCCTTAAACTTTGTTCATCAGGATCAATATGAATCCACAACATCCATCCAGTGTGCTCGTATTTTAACTCGAACATGGGATGTAATGAGCTTCACTCATTCACTGAAAAGATTTGAATATCCTGGACTTTTATGAATCCCAAAAGTGAATTCACGCTCAAGACCACATGTTCCGCTTCCGAAGTCTGTCTTTGGTTAATGGACACAAATCTTATGTTCACTCCCAGGCCTCAAATGGGGTCCTAGTGTCAAAAACCAATATCACACAGGACTGGACAAAGCATTGCAGTGCATATATACTTGAGGGGAGGCAATAAATCTGAAACCGGTTTTGTTTCGGTGTAATTATTCATTTTCTTTCTCCTGCAGCATTGAATTTGGTGTCTCAAACTTTGGGCTTTTCATTTCTTATGTGGGATCGGTATAGGAAGACGATGAAGGGGAATGCAGATGACTACAAGTGATGACGTGAAATCCGTCTGTATGTGACCGGGTGCAAGATGACCATTATTAGTGTTTAACAAAGCTCGAGTAACTCAGTTTGCTTCCTAAGTGGAACGGGACGATCAAGTGAAACCAAATTAGGTCAGGCAATGCATGCCAATAAACATACTAGCAAATAGGCCGCAAAAAAGTGACAATCGATTAAGTTTAGCGATTGGGGTCGTATCCTTATCTGACTGTATTCACCAAGAAACAATCAGGGGAGAATATTCATCCAACAAAGCCTAGAATGGACAGACCGAAAATGAATAAATTCATTGAGAAAATAACATCAGAGTTTAGGATTAACGTTTTCAAACAGAAGCACAGGAGTCGCAATAAAAGTCCTATACGAAAACACCTGACAGTGGCGAACAAGACTTTCAGTGAAAGCAGATAAGTGCAGAATCTTTGCAGGTGCATGATAAAGTGTAAATACAAAAACGTAAGGACCAATAAAATCCTCGCCTATTGTCACCTAATTTACAGCTAATTATGATTACACATTTAGTGACCTATTTCGCTCTAAATAAAATGACGGTTGAAGATTGTATTTCCATGTTGGTCATTAACGTGGTCCGTCGCAATCGGCCTATGGAGTATCAAGATAAAATGTGACAACTAGTGAAAAATGCCGAATTAATTTCATTCAGGTTGAATATAAATTCGGCATACTTGTCATAAGTTCCGAAAAGCTCTATCTTCTTAGCTGCATATTACTCATGTTCTAATAAACAATCTTTGAAATGTATACCATATTACCGCAGCGGTCACCAAAATGCCAGCTCACTAGCACCCCTGTCAGCAGTTCAAAAGATTACCACATTTTAATTATTTAAAGGAACCGACTTGCATACTGGATCAGTCCGCACATATGTTTATGTGTTTCCCGGATGCCTTCATAGAACATTGTACTTTCCAGGTTTGCGAAATTACGTTAGCATTGGCTTATGAATTTGATGCAAATTTTGTTATCAGAACTAGTTGCAAGCACATCAGCCTATTTTGACGATTCATTTCAAATTGTATCCTCTGTCGAGAGACGAATTTAACTTACAAACTGAGGAGTCCCCAAAATTCAAAGAAACTGGAACATTGACATTTACATTTGTACTAGGAAATGCTCGTTCTGTTGACATTCCCTAATAACTTGCCGGGACTAAATATGCATCCAGTGTGCACTGACAAATTTCACGAAGACTTTGTACATATTTAATTCTTGCATTTGTATAAACGGTTGCATGAATTGTCCTTGTTACCATAAAACCTATCCCATTCGATAACACTAGATGTCAGTTTGTACTTGTCAGACTGAAATGTACTAAGTCCGAGCCGTCCAGCTGGCCAGATTGACACAGATGATAGATAATAAAACTAAACACGGAATTAAATATCTTATTTTCCATGTTCGAAAGCCAACCAAAATAAATAAGTCATTCATTAGGAAATAAAAATTCCAAATCTCGCAAAGCAAACGCCGTAGAAAACAAGTAAAAAACGAAAATGAATACTGAGCAAGATCCGAATCGTTTAACAGTACTGAAAAATGTCAATAAAAACTACCGCGATCTTTAATGTATATTGCCTTTCCTTTTAGATTTACATTGGGGTTCCTTATTTTTGAGGTTTATTTACTTGAATCTGTCGTTACTTCTACAGCAGTAGCGAAGAGAATATCCTGTTGGCGTTCGTGCTGCATTCGTTGGCCCGCAAACCATGAAGCAGAACGAATTCCAAAAAGAAATGTCTAAGCTTGGACCTTTCGCGTCTGTCCAATATTTCCTTGATGCAGCTGAGTAGAATGAGGGCAAATTATCCTTAAGAATCCGACCATTAAAAATTTCCCTGTTTGTCAGATAAGCAGTTATCACTTGCTGATCTACCTGGTTTGGATGTTGTCGACCTACAGAACGGCAGCGTTGGAAATGTAAGCTGGGTATTTTTGGTTAATAGTATGCACATGGAAAAACCATCACAGGCTTGATCGCAAAAACATCTTCCCGAATCATTTACACTTTTGTCAGGAGAAGAGGATTCCAGTGGGAAACCGGTTATGTGGATTCACGGAATTCCCTAATTCGTGCAAATACTACTTAATATATATGTGCATTTGCATTTGTGTTTACGTATACAGTATGAGATTGAAATTTGACTAAGAACGAGTTGTTCTGTACTTCATAGTTCACATTAGATGATGGTCACATATATTAGCAGTCATTTGATTGTACTCCTCGAGGTCATTCGAAGACAGAATATTCCAGCTTTCTGCATGACTACGCAAGAAGAATGCCCTTTTATTTGATAAAACCAACCGATTTTTACTATTCCAGTTAGACATGGAATAATAGAACACTCAGCAAACAAATGTTGCTTAAGGCATTTAAGACAAGATACAAGCAAATCAGCACTTTGTTTATGTTCCATTGGTCTCCTGTTGCTGACGAAGCAAAACAGACATCATTTTTGTGTCTTTCAGCACGCATCCCATGATTTTGGTCGAAATTATATTAAGAAAATTCTAATCTCAGGTAAAAGTCTGCAACTTGAGAAGTGTCAGCAATGCATTACCGAACGTGAATATGGATCGACGTAAAAGTTAATCCAATATGGCTGGCAAACTAAAAAAATACGAGAAGTGCAACATTTTAGTCCATCAAAGTTAAAAGCAATGGATAACCAGTCATGTTTTCGTCCACGTAACCCGCAGACAGGAATCATGATGACAAACAGTTTTACGCGGTTGAACGAAACGGAAAGGGGTGACCGGCCATTATGTATAAACACAGGTGCTGTTGGAACTCATGCAAAAACCGTCACGTGAAAACTTTCCCATTCGGTAAGCGACAGCAGAAAGGAACAAATAATTAAATTTGCATTCCTTTTATTTGGCAGAAACTGGAAAATCCAAGCCGGAAGGCGGCAATTAGATCAGGACTTATATCAATATTCCTTTTAGCCTTCATATGCATATCTTAACTAAGGTGCGTTACGAACCCACCACAGAGAACGAAGTGAGATTCGTTCGCAATTTGGAGCTTGTCTTGCCAGATATTCAGCAAAAAAGCACATTGGAAATCGATGGAATTACCATTGTTCTTCATTAAAGCTTTTGACATTTTGGTGTGGCATCCAGCAGCTCCAGCAAGATAACAGTTTTACCCAATACTCCAAAAGGTTATAGCAGTTCTTCATCAGCATCTAATGGTTAGCTATTTCAATAAGTTATTACGTCATCATATGGAACATATTTTGCATGACTGTGGTATATCTTTATATGAAGCACACTCTTCACACTACTGCGTTTTCAAAAGAGTTGCATAAAATTAAATGAAAAATCATCTACTCAGGAAAACATGTTTACTAAATTAGGACACGCGGTAATTCCTTCGCGGGCTGTCACATCTTTATCTTGCCTATTTTCTCAGGATGAAAAGACCCCCATCATCAAAACCACAAACTTCCCCTATCTATTTTAAATTCTCTTCCAATCTGGTAATAAGACATTTTTTATTCTATTCTTGGAAAGGTAAAAAACCAGGATGAAAAAAGCCTGTGGCTAACTTTAGGGAATAATTTTCTTCAGGGAATATCAGTTTTGCAACTGTTCAGTAATTCATCGCATTCTGTGCATTCACCGACAAAATTAACGGGTCGCTAGACTAGGACGATCAGCACTTTCTGCTTCTCCACAAAACAATTGTATTTTCTACCTTATTGTGCTGTTAATCCATGCCAATTTTCCTCTGATAACTGCAGAAATCAAATTTTATTTAACTCTATCTGGACTTTTCATGCACGAAATATCGGTAATTTTCTGCGTCAGGTTTAGAGGAGAGAACGTTTGTCGGAAAATTTTACCGCGAACATAAGCACGTCTGTGATCACTTTTGAATGTGATTGATTTTCTTCATGAAAGACATGATTTTAGCGCAGTTTATTGGTTTACTATTGTGTACATGGTTGTCTTATTTAGTTTAAAATGGCGTAAAAAATTGAACATAGAAGCATTGATTGGCAAGGTTTTTGAATGAGCTCATTGTCCTTACGTTATAGTGACAACAGATTTCGCTGTCAATTGCCCACTGCTTCACGGCCGTGATAGCGATATAAGTAACTAACCTAGCGTGCTTAAGGCACTTTGATATATTATAAATTTTGGTATAAATCAGAGTGATTCCCAAAACGGGGATTTTCTTAACTGTGATCAACCATGGTTGTTAAACACCAAGTGATGCGAAATATGTCAGTCAATAAACGACCTAAGTTAGAATACTCCACAAAATATATGTTTCTTTTGGACGAACGAGTTTATCACCAATTGTGAATGCTACCTAAATCCGAAGTTCTTTCAAAAACGCTTTACAAAGTTTGATGCCCCACTAAGGTTTTTCATTGTTCAGATGAATTTAACTTGATAGTCTAAGTCAATGATGTTAACTGGCCTTATTACATTCTCCAAAGAAATACAGTACGGGGAAACACCAAACAAATTTGTGGTGCTTTTCGGAGCTTCTCTATACACCTTAAGTACTGGAACCTCAAGAACAATAAAAATGACTCATGTGTATAGACTGAGGTTCTGAGAGATTTCGAATGACGATCAAAATGAAGATAGTTGGTTGAGTCGAACGCAATCAAATCCGTCTTTCCAAGTTCCGCTAATTGGTTGAGAAGTCACTTCACTTTATGGTTCGAATCTATAGCTTACGCAGATTTTATTCAGCCTGTCTCTTCTGTCTCTAACCGAATCTCTTTGCCCCTTCCGCCTACCGATAGTGCTCCCATTGGGCACACGCCCAAAACGCGCAACGATTCGATATCAAGTGGTGTAGTAGGTAGTTTTCAGTCTGATAACTCACGTTTTTTCAAGCCTCGTCAGCCTCTGAACCTGGATTCCTTCAATGTGCGCACTTTAATACAAGCTAGCCAACAGGCGTGTTTGGCTTTGACGGTGGACTCACTTTCGATTGATGTCTGCTGTGTGAGTGAAACACGAATTCAGGATTCGAGCGAAGTAACTCAACAAACTGCGCCAAATGTCTCGTCGAGGTATTTCTTTCACACTTCAGGAGACGAAGCGGCTCAAGCCATGGGTCAACGCGGTGTAGGAATAGTCTTGAGTGAGAAGGCTGAAGCAGCCCTTTTAGATTGGATCCCAGTCAACAGTCGCTTGTGTGCCATGAGACTTCAGGGATCAGTTGGCGTCCGAAAGGATAGTAGTGTTAAGCGTAGTTTATTTATTATCTCGGCATACGCCCCCACAGAGTGCAGCACTGATATGGAGAAAGACGAATTTTGCGATAACCTCGTCACTCTTGTTCGGAAGAGCAAACACTCTGACATTGTAGTGGTGACAGGTGACTTTAATGCACAAGTTGGAAAACTTAGTGCATCGGAGTCCTGTTTAGGTGGGCGATGCGCCTTGCCTACACAGCGAACAGACAACGGGGACAGACTTCTCCAATTCTGCGCAGACAATCATTTATTCCTATCTGGTACGAATTTCCGACACAGTTCGGGTCGTACAGCGACAAGGCACTCTAATTCGACAGATACTTTGAGTCAGATTGACCATATTGCATTAAGCTACCGTTGGCTCGGTTCTGTCCAGAACTGTAGATCATACTGGATCATTTACGACGAATCGGATCATGCGTTAGTTTTGATGCGATTTTTGCTGCAGCTGAACAGCCATCGACGCAGGCCACAAACCCGATTGGCTGTCGAACGTTTATCTGATTCGGCTGTTCGCTACAGCTACGAACAGAAACTATCCGAGGAACTAAGAACTTCCGCGAGCAGCAATGTAGACGACCAGTGGGATCAAATTAAGCAGGCTATGCATTTGACAGCAGATTGATTCTGTGGTCCTAGATCTAGTGTTCATCAAAAACACTGGATCTCGCAAGTGCTGCTGGGTCTAATGGAGCGAAAACGCGAGCTGCCTAACTGCAAGGAAATGAATAAGATGCATCGGCAGTTGCAGCACCAGTTGACCTTAAGCCTTAGGAATGACCGTGAAAACTGGTGGGTTAATGTAGCCGAAGAGATGGAAGTGGCGTCCGTTTCAGGTAACAGTCAAAGACTGTTTAAGTTTATACGCGGCAGCGGTGAGCAGCGAACTTCGGTTAGTGAAGTCGTGTGCGATAGGACTGGAGAGCTCATCCACGGTAGACAGGAAAGACTGGACCGTTGAGCAGAACAGTTCAAGGATCAGTTAAACTGGCCATACGCTATCGTATCTGGTCCGACGTCTAGTGCTGTGAATCCTTGGGAGGTGTCACTTGATCCCCCAACGGAAGTGGGAGTGCAGTCGAATATTCGGTTTCTGAATAGGGGAAAAGTTGCCGGTCCCGACGACCATCCCCCAGTTTTTTTAAATTGGGTGGAGAAGTTCTGATGAAATCACTTACCTCCTTGCTTCGTGATATTTGGAACGAGGAGCGTATCCCGCTATCGTGGGGTGAGTCACTGATTATACCCATCTTCAAGAAGGGTACACGGAGTGACTGCAGCAATCATCGTGGAATTAGTTGAATTCCGGTAGTTACTAAGGTGCTAACTTCGATAATGCTATGCCGTTTGATACCGATTCACGAGAGTAATATCCGCAAACAGCAGGCCAGATTTCGTCTAGGTCGAGGTTCAATTGATCAGATAATTTTTCTGGCAGTTACTAGAAACGCGCCACACACAGAGCCGCCCTATGATCGTAGTCTTCCTCGACTTGAAAGGTGCTTTCGACTCCGTGGATCGACCAGCACTACTCAGTGCCCTCCACCGGAAGGGTATGCCAACGAAGTTTGTGGACTTGTTGCGAGCATTGTACTCGCATGCCTATGGTGGCATTATGGTATACGGTGAACTGTCAATTTCATTCAAAACGACTAGCGGCGTTCGACAAGTGTCCCATCTCTCCATTCCAGTTCAACTTCGTCATGGACGAGGTGATGGAAGATACATTGGGAGGAATCGAACTAGGAAATGTTGGGAAGCTATATAACAGAATACGCAGACGATGTCGTGTGCCCGTTCGAGTCTGTGGACCATGCACAACGCGCACTAGATAGAATCTCGAGTTCGGTCGCTCGGTTTAGCATGTGCTTTGCACCTTCAAAGTGCAAAGTACTGTTACAGGACTGGACGACAGCAGCGCCGAACGTGATACTGGATGGAGAGGAAATAACAATGGTGGACCGTTTCACCTACCTTAGTAGCTGCGTGTCGAATGATGGTAGCTCGGGATTGGAGGTAAGTACGTTTATATTCAAGGCTCGTGCAGCTTACGTTGGACTGAAGCACTTGTGACGTCGGCCTGATATTTCACTGAAGTTGAAACGTCGTGTGTACTGTGCTGCAGTGCGTTCAGTTCTGTTGTACGGTTGCGAGACGTGGAGTATGCGTGTGGGCGATGTTCGTCGGTTGGAGGTTTTCGACAACCGATGTTTACGTAGTATGGCTAGGATTGGATGGAGTGACCGGATGAGTAATATTGAGGTTAGGAATCTTGTATTGGGTGCCACTTCTGAAAATAGCTTGTTTCGGCGTATGAAACTTAGTAGACTACGTTGGTTGGGTCACGTGTTGCGTACGGTGAACACTCGTCTACCATACCGTGCCCTATTTTGTGTTCCTCTTCAGGAAAGGGAGAAGCCATGTGGAGGCCAACAGCTGACGTGGCAACGTGGGATAAGAAAATGTACAGCGAACTTAGGTGGAGTAGGTGTCTCACGTCTTCGTAGTTGGGGTCCGAAAGACTCGTCGACTTGCTGGCTGGAGACACTGAAGGGTATGGCAGTGAACCGTGAACAGTGGAGATCGTGTTGTCATTTTCTATTGAATCAGAATGATTGAAAACGCGTACGTTTGTACAGTATGACTGTTTCGTGTGTTGGCTGTAACAGCATCTTATCTTTTCCCGCCTGTGTAGGTCCACTCGCTGTTCCCCTTGGATATTCACTCTTTTTTATAGAAGCGTGTAACTCTGGGGAAAGGCAGCGGTCAGTGAGGCTTGCCTTGCTCTTTAGCTCTGAACAATGATGATGGTGGTGATTTTAGTCAACCATTGGTAAAAGTAGTCAAGCTCAATCGGCCTTAACTTCAGGGTGTGACGGTAAATCCCATACTCTGATTCGGAGCTTGAGCTTAACAATCCATTTGAACTATGTGACACGGGCGTGACAAGGCTCAATCCCCTTCATCAGTCTCCCATGGTTGCACTCTCTCCCAAGCATGCCATAGTTTCGTACGAATTAATACACCAGATTATTCAAGGGCTTCATTGAAGTTGGTTCATTTAGATCCCGTGTCCGGAAAAAGCAAGATGAAAACGCACTGCCGATGCGTCCTACCAAACTAGGCGAGCAAAGCTCTAGTTTCCACTATTTTCACTTGCGGGTTAACTAGTGATAAGTAGAGATTAATCACTCGAAAAAAAGAAAATTACCACACATGATTGTCTTCATGCCCTCACGGACCGAATTTAGTGGACCGCTCTTTGAATAATGTAAAATCAAGGTAAAACATCACCAGCAGAACGTTTCATTTCAATATTTAGGGGTTCACGAGATCAAATTTATACTCAGGGATGATTTCATCCTAATGAGTCCACATGTCATTGCTTTCCAAATGGTTGACGAAATTTATTCATTTTTATCACCTTGTAAAGGACATGCATCTTTATTTTGGAGAAGTGGTCTCAAGATCCATCAATAACCAAGTTAGTAAAATACCCAGCCGAGTCAGCACATTTATTTTCTCTCCTCGGTGTCAGCAATGAAAGTCCCATTTTTTCTACTTTCCTTACTAATAGGTGATCAATATGTAAAGATTTTGATTTGCATTCAAAAGTTTAGATTCAATCAGCTTATTTGTAATGATATCCTCAAACACTAACTACCCCATTTTGTAGTATTCTTTCTGCTCTGGTCTTCACACTGACATCTTGTGTTTGTTTTTCATCTCGCAGCGATTCTGAAGGATTTTATTAGATGACTTAAATTTTATCTTTTTCTAAGGTAAACACAATTTTCACGATGTTCACAAAGCTGCAAAATTGGCATTGTCCATAATTAATATGCTTTACGTTCGGGTTAGCCGAACTAACGGCCGTATGCAGTGCGTTTTCCTAGGACGCGAGGAAAAGAGGCCACAATTACAATATTGCAACCGTTTTACTTCTTCGTCCCTAGTGGACTATACGAAGAACATTTGACGTCTCGGACAACGAATGTACAAAAACATAAACAAAAGCAGAATCACCCAGATCGCGCCAGGACGAACAAAGATTCATCATTTGCATCGATTGGTTCTCATCGATCGAGTTTTGTGTTATCCGGCAAATCCAGACAGTTTGTTTTCCTGTAACTGAGTTGAGGTTTGTCCTCTCTCTATCCCGGTGGACAAACTGATGTCGGTAAGCGTTAATCTTTCCATACCGATGTTTTTTTGTTACCGGCTTGAAGTGTAAGTGTTGGCTGGTAACCAATATTTAGGTTGACTTTAAGGTGAACACGAAACATTGGCGCATTACATCTATCAACAAGGTTGTGTTATCAAAATTATATCATTCGCAATCAAAGTCAAAGCCTTCGAGATAAATCACAGTCTAAAAAGCCGGTGAAGGTATTCTAACGTCAAAAACTTGGGAAACATGTCGATACTGGAAAATTCTGCTTTCCCAAGCAAATGGTAGAGCGAAAATACGTAAACTGCACCAAAACAACAGTTTTCGGAGGACTTAGCCGGAGACGATGGTATTTCTGTTTCTATTTATGTTTCTTCACCTTTTGCTTGCACTCGGGAAATATGACCACTTTGAACTCTGTCTGTCAAGCAACATTTGGATGCCAAAAATTGCCCAACCATCATTGAATTGGCATATCTGTGATTGCGTATTAAGCACCAAAGTGTACACAATGAAACACATAGCACATTTGAGAGCAGCCAAATGATACGGAGTAGTGAGAGTAACACGAATACAGGTTAACGGAAAGCACTAAATAGGGATATTGTCCGTGTGGCAAGGTGGTTGGTGACAACGGGATGGTCAAATGAACTGATGATAGACTCATATGGAACTGGGTGATGTGGATGATTAAAGCTGCTTATATTAACCAGATCGCGACAATGTAATAATGTGGCTTCTCCCTTTCCTGAAGAGGAACACAAAATAGGGCACGGTATGGTAGACGAGTGTTCACCGTACGCAACACGTGACCCAACCAACGTAGTCTACTAAGTTTCATACGCCGAAACAAGCTATTTTCAGAAGTGGCACCCAATACAAGATTCCTAACCTCAATATTACTCATCCGGTCACTCCATCCAATCCTAGCCATACTACGTAAACATCGGTTGTCGAAAACCTCCAACCGACGAACATCGCCCACACGCATACTCCACGTCTCGCAACCGTACAACAGAACTGAACGCACTGCAGC
>LUCM01008853.1:59088-83879 GCA_008360955.1 Fasciolopsis buskii | reverse complement strand
CTTGAGTGCAATACCTTGATTTTAGGCATGGATGTTTTCTGCTGATTTCCAGTTTTTAATGATCAACACGTTGGAAACTGACTATTCCACACAATCCAGTCCCTAAACTCTACTGGTATCAGAAAACACATCCGATTGAATACAACCGTTTTGAAATTTGTATACGGGTAGTGCTTGACCAAGCCGGACAGAAATATCGTGAGTGTTGTACACAAACATTTGACTACATCGGTGCGAACTCTCCGCTTTTAGACATGCACAATGAAACGATTTATCTGATTTCGAACAGACCACCGGTTGACATCTTTTCAAAGTCATAACTACGTGGTCATGCATGCGTTTATAAAATTAGTCCTTAGTTTTCCCCGAATTGAACCAGACTGTCCTAAACCGGAGGCCTATCATACCGACTCATTGAAATCAGACAATTCAAACAAAAGTATAGAAAAGCGATTATTTGAAATTTTCGACACGTCTGAAACGAATCTTAATGTCGATTGAGATGACTATCAATCGATTCTTGACCAGAAGGCATTCTTAACTTGGCAACATGGTGAATTAAACACTCTTAAAAACGTTGTAGCCCATGAGATGAAAAATCTCCGTCGGTTATGTATTTAATCCAGAAACGATTGAAAAAAAAATTCATCTCTGTAAAACTGCTGTCTCCTTGGTTGTTGAAATGTTCCCAAAGAAAGTGAAGCTGATGTTAGATCAAAAGAAGACATTGCTGCAAAGCTAGAATTTTATGCATTATGTTGTTATCATAAATGACGAAGAAATCGTCTGGCACCGCTTCGTTATCCACTTATGATGCAAATATAAATGATAGTAACTACTTGGATGAAACGAGAAATCGAGCGGCATTCGACAAACGAATTTGTGTATATCTGAACAAACCGAGTAATTGCTTGCGACATACGGGCATTATACGAAGACCGTTGCTCACACTGTTTCCAATCAGTGTTAAGAGGTTACATCTTTAGTTTAAAATAAATTCACAAAATGTTCACCCACCGAATATAGCTTGCCCATCAATCTGTCGTTCTGCCGTGACAAACGAATGACTGCAATTCCGAGAGTGTAAATGGTATGATCGTAAGGCACAATCATATTACGTCAGACGGAACGAAAAACGTAAAAACACAATACTATCTCGTATTTAACTGCATTTAGATACCACGATCGTAAAATGTTCCTTAGAGTTAGGTCTACAAAAGTTAAGAGAGAAGAAATTTTAAATATTAATCGCTATTTTTCAGAAAAGTGAATCCGTCAAAGAATTCCAAACAAAAAAACTCTAATGTGAAACTGTTCGATTCCAAAACATTCCGTGAACCTTAGTCTATCCTAGTTGCCTGCAGATTGCTCGCATGCGGAGTAATCTTTCATTCTTAATTCTCAAGCGTCTAAATTCCTAATGGAGAACGAGGCTCAATCTGAAACTTGGCGTCGGAACATTTGGTCCTCGGACATTTGGTACTGGAACTGGAACGACACACTCCAATCATGCATACGATAAGCGCAAAAAAACACCACTAACTCTGTCGAAGGTTGCGTAAAAGTCTTACACTGTATAATCAACTTCCTCCAATAACCGCCATTTGCATCAGACCAATCCGCAGCACTGGTTTTTGGCGGTGAAATCTTATCGCGCTTACTGCACAATAAATTGTGTGCACCCAATCTGCTGCATTATGGTGCCATCAAAGCAATCCAGAAATGAGCTGACAGAGAGACAGATACATCGATGAAACACGCTCCTTCAATACAACTGATTGTTTTAATAACAAACACTTACTTGCTTTCCACCTACCGTGTGACCAAATACGTTTCCAAAGAAGCGAAAAAACATTCGCAGTTAAATTAACAGGTAGAGAGCAATATTTTAATGCTTGGATATCGTAACTTATCGTTTTGTCTACCGAGTAACCTGTTTATTTTGTATTAAATAAACGAGGACGAATAATATCCACTTTCAGTAAGGCCGATCGCAGTCGCATAGTGGACTGAACCGACGAACTAACGAACTCTAACTCAACAACCATCTTGTTGAAAGGCCGTGATATTGACCGCTTTACTACTGCCGGCGCAGTGGTCCTCTCTCTGACTGGGTTTGCTTGCTAATTCAGTATTCTCCTTACCAGTGACTTCAGTTTGAATCAGATCCAATCTTACGTGAGTCGAACTTTAGTTTTCCTCTATTGAAGTGTTTTGTCTAACTCCTGAAACATCGTTAGTTAATTTACTGCGGTTAATTTGCGTTTGGTATTTAGACTATTTAAAAACATAATTCGTATGTAATTGCGTATATTCCAATTTAGACAAACTTCGACAATCAAGAAACCTTCACTCCATGCGACCAAGCCAAATTTAAATTAGATCCTTTCAGAGCCGCCATCATACTTTACTACACACATAGTGAAACTAAGCTCTATCAACGTACATATCGACTGCGTATCACAAATTAACTGTGGCATTATGGAAAAGTAGAAAGCTTTTCGGCTAGACTTACGCAAGCAATCAGATCGATATCAAACACAAACCTTATTGATTCGAAAATTGCACTAAATCGTTTAGTTTCGCTTTCTACAGATTATTCCAGTTGCAGAAAAACATCTCCTTTGAATAAATGATCATTTCACCTCACAGCTCCAAACACTTGCAATAATTTATTAAGTAAACCTGGTAGCCACGGTAGGCCCACAGCAAACGCGTGTGCCTCGTGCCTCGTAGTGCGAAATACACTGGGACAGCCTGCTTTATTTCTTGGTTAACTCGCATGCAACTTCACATTTCGTGATTTTTGTTGCACTGACGCTTACTATAATAAGTGGTCTTAAGATCTGAATTGACTGGGACTTGAGTGGATAAAACCACTGCATTTCGAAGATGATCTCATCAACTAGGTGTTTGTGATTCGATTATCCCGTCTTTACAGTCTTATTTGGTATTAAGTCTGGTAAATATAGATTACAGATCATAGAATAAATACCATTATGCCAACAGTGACATAAATGCATCCAGGCATTCGTAAACCGGCTGAAGCATTGTGCACTGGGTCGTAGGGAAATTCGAAAGGAGACATTTCGAACTTTTGCCCCAAATCCCTGTGTTTGGCTTCCGTAGTCCCTGGCATGATATCGAACTAAATGGCTTGGAGCAGTTTTATCAATTAAGACAATTGGCCTATTCCGCAAGAGCATCTCTACTTATGGCTTTGAAGAAAACAAACGGCGAGGCAATAGTACCAAGCTGTTTTATCCAATTTATGTAATACAGCAAGCTTAACAGGAAAAAAAGTTTGTCAAATGATGTGAAACATATGGGAAGCTGCAATTCTGAAATCGAACTAGCAATACATCTCAATTTGTGAAAAAGACCGATCGTGTAAGGTCTAGTGTCTGGAGAAAGTAAAATGGGCTTCTTGAATCGGTGTTCACGAATTTCGAGTTCTTGACCACCAAATACCCAATGCCAAACCCAGACCAAGAACGAGGATGTTCGAGCCCAGGAAAATTATGAATTTCTTTTGGAATTTTGCTATTCGTCTCTGCATTTCACCGCGATCATTCACATGAGGAAATGGTTCCTGTGGGATTGGTTTGTTGAGAAATTGACACAACGGTTCCCAACCATCCTTCACTCGGAATACCAACAGCCGATCAGCCGGTACGACACGTGTTACTTCTTCGTTCCAACGGATGAATCCACGAATCATCTGTTCATCATCATCAAAGTCTACATCTTGTCCAAGAGAAAGCGACAATGTTTGATCGAGCATGTGCGGAAATCCCGCCGGGAACATAAGTCTCGCTTTCAATGAACCAAGGAAACCTGGTTGAAATATAGGTTTTTTCGGTCGAACAGTTGCACGTACACTTTGTATCCACGTTTGTGGATCTCTGGTGGTCAATATTACCTGACAGTCGAATTTGGTTTGGGGAGTAGACAGCAGTGCTTTGATTCAACATAATTTACACGTAAAAATGCTTAGTGTTTTGTAAATAGATACATACTTCTCGAAGTTTAGCAGCTTCTGGCAGTCTCACAACTACCTGAGATTTTCAGTTGTAAACCTCTGGATATAGTCTAGTCTCCTAGCATGAAGAACACAAAGTTGTGGATAAAAGAGATTGCCACAAGGCACTTCAAGTGTGGATTGCTTGCCTCAGTAGGGTGAAATCCGTCTTTAGTGATTCGTACTCATGCCAGTACATTGCAATATACATCGAAAAGTCTTAAAGCATGAGACTGGTCAGATAAAATATGAGTGGGCGGGGATTGCTGGCATTCCATACCTAGCCAAAATACGGACACACATGCTGTCTTGTCTAGAGATTGCATTGGGATGAAAGTTTGACCAGGGGAATTAGAACATCAACGACAAATAGTTTTTGCAAGCACGAATCATTGGAACTGAGCTTGTTCGCCAAATTGTGTTTCCTCACATTTGTCCATAGTAAGGCAAAAAACAACAGTAAAAGGAGCAGGAGCAAGAAAATCGATATGCTGTGTCCAGCTGAACCAAGAAAGGTAGTATAAATTTGTGTTTCACATGTTTGAATCATCCAGTTCCGTTGATATGATCACAGCGGGCGAAATGCGTACATTTTCTTAGTCAACGGCGCCCATTATATACTCTTCCTCAGATACATTATTGCGGATCATTGCCGAATTTTTTTTATCTTCGCAGTTGTACTTCACGATCTTATAACGCCACTAATTGTTATCAAACAAGGAATTTCATCCATGATACAATTTATGATATTACTGAACGCAAAAAATCATTCTTTTGAGTACTATATTGATTCCTACAGTGAACTGCTCAGAAGTCACATTCAGAGATCAATAGACCAGCAAAATCTGTCTCCCTATTGTCCCATGGGCTGTCGGGTAACGTATGTCCGATGGCACTTCTGTCTTGTAAAGTTGAGTTTAATGCTCGGCCATCGGTAACCTCTTCGCTCAAAGACTCATGATTGACCGACGGGCTTTAAAAAGAAAGCAATATCGTTATTTCTTAATTAGTGAACAAGAAATGATATCGTTGGACTAACTGCCTTTTCTTTCTTCCAGGCGAGTACTGGATAGCCGACCTTTGCATTGACTCAGATAAACAATGGCTGTTACGTAATTCCGCGGCTTGTCCTTTTTCAAGTGGAAATAAATTTCGAGGTGTTAAAGCTCTACATTTTCACTTTTTGTTCTCTCTCGATTTGCATTCAGATAAAATGCCCTGCTTTCACGAAAGGAGTTGTGCCTAACTTGGGTTTCTCAATTGCAACAACGATCAAAGTTCGGAAAGATAAAGCCATAGATATTCATGTCCAAATACTACCGTAATAAGCATTCGCCTTATTCACGACCAAATCGGATTCGTACGTTTGCTGGTTGAACTGACCGGTTATCGCAATGTATCTCCATACCTTCAGTGACATCTCATTAGTGAATTTCTTGGTGCTGTTTGCATACTCCTCTTGCGATTTGTTTTACGAAGCACCCACGAAAGAATGACTGAATAAAACAGTTTGAACAAGCCTATCAACATTTGCTACAACGCTAGAACAACTTTTCACACAAACAAAAGCATTTGTTATCACGACACAACGTTCGATTAAGTAAGTAAAAAACCAATTTATGGTGACTCCTAGGATATCTCACAAGGATAGACAGGCTTACCTTTGCTTGGGGATAGATTTTCATCAATTGTTTGTAAATTGTACACCCAGGATTGTCAGTAGTCGCTTGATAACCCCGAAAAATCTCTCGGACCACATCTTCTGGCAAATTGGCTTCGGGATCTCGTTTGATCAGATCAAACAGGTCTGACCAAATCCGCACATGTTCTGGATGCTTGGTAATTATTAGATCCATGTGATAACAAGGTGTCTTGAAAATGATTTCTAATGCCATCTTCAAGGACAATGTTCCAGTTCGACCAATCCCGGCACCAATCACAAGAAGTGGAGCATCTGAGGCCTCTGATGCAATCACGGTCATCATTGGGCCGTTCTTTTCGTTCTGCCTATTATCAATTTAACGAAGTCGAAGAATGACAGCAAAATAAAAGGATTATCGCAATTAATCAACGTTGAAATTTTTCATTCTCCTAGAACCTCTTTTAGAATTTATTATGTCAACTTTGGGGCGCGAATGTTTTGTCTGCCCAGACGGAACGGGTCATGTAACCGCCAGAACTTAGTGTATGACAAAAACTGCATGAATTACGGTGTCCTAGAACAGAACTCTGAACTGCCCAGCCCATTTATTTCGAGAAATTTGATCGAACTATAAAAATAATGGTGATTTATGCTACACGACTACGTAACCGGTGATGCAGGACTTTACTGTGTTTCACTCAATTCATTCTCGGATGTTGAGTAGTTAGCATTTCACATTTTCTGTCTACATTTGTTTCTAAGAAACACACGACCTTGAGAGAAATAAAATCTACATAAATAGACATTCACTAAATGGAAATATGGAGTTTTGCGGTAGAATACTAACTAAGACAAGAGTGATCGATTTCAAATTACAGTTACTATCTGGCATCATTTCCGTTGGAAAACGCTCCTTTCTGGTATCAATTGGTACATTAAAACATGAGAGTCAATAGTCATCCAACATAAACTCAGTTGAAAATCATGACTCCATCGGTTTCATTCACCAATTAATGGCCTTTAGCAGGCATAGGACGTCGTTATTTCACTACCCTTCGAGTAATGCAAACAGTACAAACTGCCGATTTTCTATATGTGAATCAAAATTTTTCGCAATCATTCAGTTTTTGTGAGATTACTTGCAAATTGAATTACAAATTGTGACATTGTGAACAAATCGGAATTCACGTTATACAAATTCATAATCCTAAATCTGAGTCATTTATACGAATCGGTCTACGGAACTGAATAAGACAACATTCAAGTACCCAAAATAGAAACAAAGGCTCACAACTAAATAGATCAAATCTCTCAGGCCGAATGTCAGTTTTTTTAGACCGAAAATCAACCAAACAGAAATTAAATGGAAATCAGAGGCATAGTTTCCAGGTCAATGAAGTGGAATAATTTCAAGCTCAGAGGCACTGGCAACCCTATTAATGGAGAAGAACTCCGACAACTGCGCACTTGTACTGACGATGTCATCTCGGCTAATGATGAGACTTTCGCAATGTAAACACCAAGCTTAGCAGTCAGAATCCCATGAATACCAACAACCTCAGCTAGGACTAGCACAAATTTTCAAATCCACTTAAACAATGTAATCAAACTAGACAAGTGGTCTAAAGCTCCTCGGGGTTCTAATCAAGACAAGGATTCCGACATACGACTTTTGCACTGCTAGATAAGACAACCTTCCAAAGGAGTTTGGACTATGGGCCCAGGCAAAGACAAGAGGCAGTAAAACTAACGGAGTTGTTCGGGGTTTTAAAACAGGTGACTTGGTGGAAGAAAACTCACCGAGTTCAGGATATTGCTTCTGCTAGCTCGTAACTGTTCATTTAGTTTGTGTGGTATGTTATGTGTAGATAAGCACCAAAATAGTGGTAGTTCGTCTATCCGCGAGGCAACGGTACGCTAGCCAGTAGGTTGCTCTGCTCTCACCAGGAATATTTTTAGCACCTCTGTTGATAGATAGAAACTAGTGAATAGACAGATGGAGAGAGAGAGAGAGAGATGAAAGGATAAGTAAACAGAGATAGATAGATAGATGGATAGATAAATAGATAGATAGATAGATAGATGGACAGATAGATAGAGAGAGAGAGATGGATAAATAGATAGATAGATGGATAAACAGATGAATTATTTAATTAATAGACAGATATGTATACTGACTTTCTCTCCACCGTCGCCCTCCTAGGAACTTCCTGTTCTGTCTCCAATATTTTATCGATTAGTCTGCTTGGGAAGCCATTTTCAGTGAATACTCTTCTTACCGTCTGCAATCCAGCTTCAGTAGGATCTTCTGTGCATATTCTGTTTTGGCTACGAGACATCTAATTAGGTTCTTCAACTCCCCTGACCCACCCTCCGTCCCAATCCAAATCCTGGATAATAAAACAATCAACACAACACATCCTTGTGTATTCAGGTTATGCATGTAACACCATAAATCCCTTCCCCATCCATATTTTTATCTGACTAATTCAATCCCTCATATAGTGAAATTTTTTGTCAAGATATAGTGATGTAATGGCATGCGTACGAATCACTGAAAACGAGCTTGTTCGCCAACTTGTGTTTTCTCAATGTGTCATGGTTTTATCCCANAGTTTGACAGTGCTGGGGGATGTGCGTGGGATATATTTCTGAAATATTTAGTTTGGTGAAAGTGTAACATTTCTCGATGTTCTCAGTGGGAAATTTCAAGGAAAACCCTGGCATTTCATTCATAAAATTCAGCATGGATTTCGAAGTGTGCAATGAGCGTGGTTAAGACTCACTGATCAAAATTTTTTGCTCACCCGCCAAGTGCCTACAGAAAGTCAGTCTGATAGCATAATGATATCCTAATACACTTGAGGACAATTGAAATTACTTTGACATCCCAAACAGCATACTTCTAATTGGATTTAACGCCTTCTCTACGTCCAGTTCGTCTATCCGAACTGGTAGATAGGGCCATAGAACGGCAATGGTCACCAAAATCAAGGTACAACTAAATGAAATGTCGGAAATGAAAATGATGATATACTGATTATAGATGAATCTAAGAGAAAAGTTGATTGGAAATTTTTTACGATTTTCCAGGGCAATTCAAGTGAATTGTTATGTCTCACTGGCATTTATCCATAGAATTTAGCAAATTTGCTGTCTGGGTAAATTAACCCTTTCCTATTGGAGGCACATTTGCTTGACGTCAAATGGGAACGAGATTACGAAGCAGCAACAAGTAAGATTGTCAACTAAAACAAAACGTGACAAGACTTCGAAGTTGATGATTCAAGCTTTCTTTTGTTGATGCATATCGCTATCGATCGACAGTATTGGTAAATTAGTCCTGGGAACAATAAGAACAACAAATAGTGTACATATCTAGCATAATCTTAGACTCCGCAGAAACCCATTGGGAATCAAAAAACCTCCGTGAATCGTGGATGGTACTTACCAGTTTCAAATCGAAATCCGTACGAGTGAAATCATATCTCATTCTTTGCATTTGGTTGCGCGTATACAAGTTTATCAGCTGTGTCACGTGCCTTGGACTATCAGATTAAGCAGCCATTCGTTCCACTTTTTCAATCAATAAAGCAGAAGTCCAACGTTCATCAGAGCAAACGAATCAAACGAATCTGTGATATGAATTGTAGAACAACTGATCGTCTGGATCAGTTCCCATGACAGATGGGTAGCATGTAATCATGACCTTGCACCCTGTTAGACTAATTCAAGTGTACTAATTAGTAAATATTTCGGTATTGATCGGTCTGATGCGTTCCAGTTTTGATTCCTGTCTCCAAGAAAGAAGAGAGAATGAGAGATAGTGGAAGACCAACTGCAAGGTAATAATTTGAAGAATTAAACAGAGGAACGATTTCGGGTTTGAGAACTCGGTTGATTGCTACATTGAATCATACTGCCTCCAACGATGGCTCAAGAGCACTCGTAGAATGCAACCTGGCGGTAGAGCTAAATGTACAAATGCCGTTAATTTGATTAGAGTTTTTCGACTTTTTCTATATGGTTCACGCACCCATTACCTAGACCCATTTCTTACCATTACCTCAATCGGACAGCAGCCGATATGGATCATTGTCGATTATCTTAGGGGTTAAAAAATCGACTCGAAATCGGCCGTCCAGATTTGGAGTTCCAGATCCGGCAGGACTGCTATGTACTGCGGATAGTTCATGACAAGGATGAAACAGTTGTATTATTTGCTGGCACTGTCTTCCGGGGCGTTGACTAAACATTATTGGTTTGAACTCCAAGATGAGCCATCAAATTCCGATGAAGAACAACCTGAGCTACTATCAATATATATTAACATTTACTGAGCTGTACAGTTCTCTCTAGGTTTTCAACCATGATTACGGTGTATGCATTGCTAGACGGATGCTCTAAATGGTTTAACTCAATCGATTGGTCACGATCCGGATGCCAGTTGCAGAGCTTGTGTAGGTTCCACAAAAAAGAGTCCATTATCATGAGCGAGGGCCATTGGCCATGCAGTAGCAGTGATGAATGGGTGCTTCATCATACAATGTTGAAGCGTGATAAATCAATCAGACCCAACCCAGATTCAAAACTGTTCGTCCGACGTTCCTGTGCCAAATCGGATACAGTGAAACTGCACTGTTGATCATCTGTAGAAAAGAGAACAGTTGCACCGATCAGGAATGAAACAATCAACGAGTAAATGAAAGGTCAGCAATTGAGGTTCATTGAAGTATCGGTTTAATGATTGCCGATATCTGCAGCACCTATGTACATGCAGGGGTAAAGTAACTAGACAAACTGATTCATTCCTATGGCTATAAGGAAGTTCACTCTAAATGAATGCCACCAAGAGTACACCTGCTAAATGCAAACAAACGTATGTTTACAGCATAAAAAAGTGTCAGTAGGCTTATTAGTTTAACTTATTTGATGTTTTGATTCCGAGAAAGGAGGAAACGATCATGTGACTGTGACATGCAGGAAGGAAGGCTATGTCCTAGACGATTCAAACTGACCATCCGATTTCGATTGATATTTCAGTGAAGGGAAAATTAGAACAAATCCGAAATGGAGGAAATTCGGACAGGCATAAAGTGCGGCCACACAGATATCGAGAACGACACCTGAATTTAAAATCACTTTTACACTAAGGAAAAAAATCCATGAATACGGTGCTCCAGTTCTTGGAAAGGGTGACTAAATTTGATTCAAATTCGCGATGAGTTGCCCCGTAGATTAACTAGGTTTCGCTATCCTAAAAATGCGAAGCCATGCTGCTTTCGTCAAACGTCGTCACTGTCGAAAAATGCTCGCGCCGGACGAGGATGCAGGTGTCGGACATACGGATTCCACGTGGGGAAAACGACCAAGAGAAAGGCATTACGAAGAATAACTGTCACGGTTTTGTGAGTAAAACGATATATACACCAACTCCAAAGAACTCAAATGAATTGGTCGACAGCAAAAAAATGAAAGATGTAGGAGGAGCTGATGTTGAATCGCCATGTTTATTGTCGTGATCGAAGGTCAGTTTAACTGCGGCGACAACGTAATAGTCGTGTCGACTGATAAACCGAGCGAAAATGTTCATACGATAATGTCAACTTACTTAATGGTATTGAAAATTGTCAAGTTCAGTTAAAAGAATTCTCATGGCAACAAACGAAATACCTTCCCGTGCGCTTTCTTTCAGTGTTCGCTCTTCGCCAACATCGTATTCACCAACATTGCACACGGAGGAGCAACGGTCCCGAGTTTGTGTATGATTAGAGGTCATCCCTAATGCATATCCTCAATCGCATTCAGAGGTTGAACTCGGGCTTTCCAAATGGAAGCCACAAGTGTTACCATTGTGCGACTAGCTTCCGCCTGGGTCAGTAAGAATTACCGAGTTCAATTTGTTCAAATCTCGTCTAGAGAAAAAAGACCTTAAACCAATGCAAATGTGATGTACCCATTTGAAGCGACTCACCATCCGTCCAGAGTATGATCATTTTCTGCTCTTCATGCTCATTTGCACCAGTACGTCATTTCTTGAAATACGAATCACGTTTGGAATCCCGTTCGGATCTACAAACTAGTTAACCTAATCAGTTGTACCGTTCAAGAGATAAATTTTACCAGCCCACTTGGGCCCATTCGTGCCTAGTCACGTGCCTCACACAGTTTGCTGGTTCGAACTGTACAAAAAATGATGTATGTTGATCTAACTGTCAATATAAGATATCGTGCAAGGAATTCAATAGTAAATAATTTGATATAGTTACTAAAGTTCAACAAAAATTTCTGACCGCGCTACTTATCCCTTTTTCAGCTTCCCAATTGTATTGTTAGCAGATTCGTCATCATATGAGAGCATCTAAATCAACGGATTGTTTGAACCGAGTTCCGTCTGAAACGAATTGGAAAAGTCGTGTTGCCTAAAGTGTTAAACTAAATATTTTTTAACTGCATGTCATAACAATTGGTAACCGCAACGAAACCTTTCACAAATCTCGTTTGTAAGCCTGCAAAGCATTGGTGGTAATGAAAGGGTGAAGAAATATCCACATTTTCGAAAAAGATTTGATGTTAAACTAGATGTGCTACCGACGAATCACCGTGTGACTCTTAAATAGACTTGTCATCCATTCACGCTGATAGCAATTCAAATGAGATTCTAGTGCGAAACTTATACAGGAGTGCACATGTATGGAAAATATTTGGCATGAGTGTGCCTGAGTAGAGGAGATAACCGTGAAACTGGTATTTTCATTTTTCCCTCTTTTATTAATGAAATGACAATGCACATCACTTTTCAGGAAGGGGATCGCGGCCGACAAAGAGCTGCCAAGCAGGAAAGTTGACCGGCCATAGGAGAATTCGAACCTGCAACCATGTCCAAACGCCACCACCTTATCCGCTGGGCCACCGCCGGCCGAACGAAGGGATTATCCGAGAGCGTCCTCACTCACAAAATCTACGCGTCCGAGTGCTCCCGGTTAGGGATCGTCGCAGGCTTCAATCCGCCAATGTGCAAGGGCAAGCTTCCACCTGAGGCCAAGCCATTCCTGATCACACTTGTCCCGGCACCAACTAAGTCGTGTTTCCGAGGAAATCTTGCTCATCCATCCACTTGGGAAATGTACTACTGGAAACTAATCCGTGGTTTCGTGTTATTTTTATTGGACAAAAGACGAGCGTCAGATGACTCTTTCTTCTAATAATGAAAAGTGGTGAAATTTAGCTCGGCTTAGTTTGTTTCTGAAAGTTATGAGCACAGCATTTTCGAAGCATTGCTGTTATTTTGTCGATTTCTTAAGAGACGAGAATCAGTGAAAAGAACCACAGCTAGCGGTTTGCAAAATGTGAGTAGGTACTCGCTGATACATTTGGCTACCAAAAGCATCAATAGAGGCTATTCAAGTGAAACCACTCTTGCAACTAAGCCTTCTCTGAGTGAGAAAAGCATAAAATTAAGCCTGAATAATCAATGACCTTGTGACCTTTTTCCTCCTTAGTTATGAAAAATTACGGTTTAAGCAAAATGAAGACATGCATCATAGAAACCTGTACACGCGGTATTCCTCCCACTAGTTTTGATAACCACCACTTCTGATATATCAGTTATGTTGGTCTTTGTCGTACTCGAGGTGGACCGAAAAAATTAAAACATCGAGTATCTTGGTCATAACCTTAAGTTGATTGTTTATTTGGTCAATTCTGAACACCACAACCGGCTGATCTTCCCAATTTGGTCAGTCAGCCAATCGATCGGTATTGAGTATGTATAGGTTAAGATGGCAGGGAAATGTTTTGTCCTTACAGAACGACTGCCTCGTTGTATGCCAAACTCCGTGGCAGATAACGGTTAAAAGATGGATCAGTATGACCAATAGATGACATGGCGAGCAGGTATGGAACCCTCGACCAGAAGAATGCCTGTGTCCATCCAGTTGCACTACCGGGTTGGGGTTCACGAGACCCCCCCCAAAGATGGTTTGAGACAATAGATGACTGAATCCCACACTCAGTGCTGTTCTTGCATTGGAAATATTTTCCCTCGCTTGCAATTCTTGAATTTACTATTTTACAGTCGATATTTTACTGTCTCTCGTTCTCTTCTGCTTTATGTAGATGATGTTCTATGCTAGTAACCAGAACCAAAACACTTTAGTAAAAAGTCGATGGTCATAAATGCTGACCTCCACTCGTGACTTGGATTTTGAATCCTAGAATTTAACAGATCATATTCTCCTAGATTCCATACCTGGTACTTGTTGAAAAAAGAGATTTCTAACCCCTGACCGTCGTAAACCGCTGTGCGACTTGACGATTCCTAGGTATCTTTCCATGTTATCCAACTAATCGTTTGATCAAGGCTGGGGTGTTTTTGCTCCCCGATGACTAAACAGTCTGTTTTGTAAAATATACCAATGGTTATAAAATATTGGCTTTGCAAACAAGAAGATGAAACATTGAAGCCCTCAAGTTTCACTAAGCAGACAGTTTCGCGGATCTGTACACGCCACCTTTAAGCCGGCAAGCAACTGATCGACATCACAATAAATGAATTTCCGCTGATCATACCTAAGGGGAAAAAAGATGTTTGGACCTCGGCCGTATCGAAGATGCACGGACAACTGTTGCCAGTTCATTGAGGAAAGAATGTTGTGCGTTCGGGGGTATTTCAGAGGTTAGGTTTTTACATACGCACGACGTTGTCTGTCCTGGACAATGTTCACAGGTTCATCTTTGGTTAGACGATACAAAAGACCAAGTTTGTGATCGGTTTTTTAGCTTTCTCACATTTCTGCACTAAGTCACTGGTTGTCCTTCACGATGTTTCTTCCTGCTCTGTCCAGGGAGCTGAAACAACGAGCAAAGAAGTAGGCGTATATCTGGCATTCTTAAGAGATGCACCCGGGGCAAAGATGACGAAGTATACAGATGATCATTTGTGGGTAGAATTCAGCCTTCCCAGTCAATGCGCAGCGCAGTTGGACACTGCTGACGCAATGTTCCAAAGTGACATGGCAACTTGCCGTTGACAGCTAGTGTCAAGTGCAACCAGGCAACGAAGAATTCTGAAGACCTTCTGCGTACGACAGCACACGTCACATGGAACTGTATGTCATGCGGACTTCACAACGGATGTGCAACTTAGGCTTCCAATCATTTGGTGGCCGCGGGAACATCAGCCACCCCACCTGCGATGAGATGCTTAAACTTTTGAGTTGTCAGCCAATCGCAGGCCTAGGAAATGCCCGCGAATAATGGTGGTCAAAGAAATTTTGGATATTGGAGAACGCTGCCGCCACCTATAATGGTCCCAATGCTTACCGGCTGATTGCAATAACTGGTCTACCAGTGGGATGACCAAAGAATCTGACTGCCGTTGAATAATTCTCAATGCAATTTGACAAAGCAACCCAAAGAGAACTTCTGTTGCCTCACTCCCCAGTTGACATTTTGCTCATACCGGGTGGTGAAACTTTCCGGGTTAATGTCAGTCTTATAACAGAAACGGGCTTTAACAAAAAACTAGACCTCCTGTTAGACTAGATGAACCGTTCTCATCCCTGCCAAAGAAGGGTGGTAAAAGTTTTAACGTAAAGCTGTCAAAAATATAGGGTTGATATGAAAAATTCGGTGTTCTTAGACAATTGCATCGGAAGACCACAGAGAAATCATTTTGGCGAGTATTTCACTCGCCGACTGTTTGTCGGCACCATTCTTCGCCGATTTTTGAGTGTATGTAAAAAAAAGCACGGGTGGAAATACAGACGATATCCGACCCGGTTAAGTTTCTGCTGGACATCCTTTCTTAAGATAAATTTTAGAATTCTGTTACACATTCAGCAGGCCCACGACCGCTGTCTTTTCTAGACTGAAAGCCTTATTTTACTCGGTCAGACACGTGGTTATTTGAGGCGCAATATCATTGAATCATGCGTCAGGAAAAATTAGTTCAAAATTTTTACTCTCTGAAAGCGAACAGCTGAAGTTGAATGCTTTCTGACAACAATCTCGTGTTCATCTTTCCCGAGATACTTTCTGCTGGTCAAGGTTGAACATTAACCCAAGATTTCCATTTTTCAAGTTTGGATCATTACGGAATTGACTCCGGTTTCGTCTGAGTCTAGTGGCGCCGATGTTTGCCCAGACAGAAGACTGTCTGATTAGATGACTACTTTGGCTTGGTTGTTGCGGACACGATTAAGTTCAAGGTATTTCTTAACCGTATAAACGACAAGACATCCGTGTTTTGAATGTACAGCACCTTAGAATTATGAAATATGGTTGGAAGCTGAATTGACTGGGAAGGAAATTTTTTCTTGAAACTAAGCAGTTTTGGTGTTTGACTGTCACATTTCCGTAGGTGGCTTTGTATTTGATGAAGCGCCTTCACCCAGACAGAATGTTTTATCGACGATTATCAATTTGAAATGTATACATTGTCTGATTGGTATCCCTAAATTATTGTCTTGCACTTGGATTGGGAAAGCTTTGTTCGGAATTTATAGCATACATTACATATGGCGGTGACGCTTTCATTGCATTGATGCACCCAAAGCCACCTGTCTAAAGAGATGTACAAACAAATGTCAATTCGTTCTTGTCTTCAAATTAATCAAATGAGAGCTTAACCATTTAGAGAACGCCCATCCGCTGCTTGAGAACGTTGACCAATAGCGATGTTGTTGTCGATGACCAGTCCGAATTCGACGGTGAACCACAAAGCCAAACACTACCCTTGTAACAACCAGACGTTCGAGTCTTGGTCCGGATGAAGTCACTTAGCGATACACAGTGCGATTCGCCCAAAAATACACTTCCCAAGTACTGGATAACACTGTGAAACCTCAAAGCAACGCGTAGCTCAGTTTGATGGAAAGCCCAAGAAAGAACAAGATGGTTTCGCAAACTCTACGGTACTGTTCATGAGCTTGAAATTATGTGCACAACATTCATACCTTTGACAATGAGCCTCACTCACTATCCAGTCAAAAGGCAGTCAAAAATAGAATAAATTATTTTGCAAAAATGAGCGCTCGATGAAAGGGAATAAAGAGAAAGTACCTGTCCCGTGAACCAATCAAGTATAAGAGATTCTGCACGTTTGATCAGGTCCAAACACATCTGCCTGAGCGTGACGGCCAAAAATCAACGTAAACGAGCGGAACGTCTACAGTCGACGAACGTGAGCGATAAAACGAAAGTGGACTGTGACAAAACAAGCTGCCCCAAGTCAGGTGGCCCGTGACTACACCGAATGTCCATAAAATTATCTCAAATAAAGAGAAAAGAAACGAAACAACGAAGGGTGATAAACCGAGCCGAAAATACACAATGGCCAAACTCAGTATTAGTACGAGCAAGTTGGGCGGGAATAGTTTGGTATCGAGAGAGGAACGAACAGAAGATGGGAAAGAAATGTTTAATCAATTTACATGTTACACTCCTATTAAAACACGGGCAATTTGTACTGCAGCTCATTCTGAACCCTGAAACAATCTGACCGACGTGAGAATGGGTTCTAAATTGTATGATTTGGGCATGCAAAGACACGAAAATCCAAATTGGGAATCGGTAAGCTGTGCAAGATACACTAGGATAATGAAAGCGCTTTCGGTGTGGACGGCAGACAAAATTCTTCCAGCTCGTCATCAGAACATCCAGCTCAACAGTGGGATCAAAACGGTCACAAACAAAATACAATGAATTAAACATTCGGATGATTCAGTACCTATGCAATACTCACGGCTTTCCTCGGGTATATGACTGCCGAAAATCTTACGGAGCACCACTTCGAGCAATACATTTCTTCTTCTAGCCAAGAATGTTGGTTTTGATCAGCGGGACTTCTCTGCTACCTGTAAATATGTTAACCCAGATGATAGCGCGATGCGCTCGGATAAGCGTTCACGATGGTAAAATAAAAAAGATCTTAATTTGGTCTGGAAATGCTATCATACGAACATTTTTCGTTCGAATGATTCTCTAAACTTCAAAGAAATTGTGTGTAACTCTGTTTTAGTAAAACCTTGATTTATCTCAAACGTCCTATGCACCAGTCCCATTGCATTGACGTCGTTCGTATCTCTCGAGGACAGCTTAGCTGATTTCCTTTTTCAGGCCACTTCCATACTGCGATCGTTGTGCCGAGTAAAGCTGCACACTAATCCAGTACTCCGTGAATATGTTTTTGTGCAAACGTAACCATGACTGAGACTTAGACCCCCTTTTCAAATCAGTTTTTGGTTGACCAGCAAACATGTTGCCTACCCGTGTGTTCTTGTTTTGCAGATCAGTAGTTCGTGATGTTTTGCCAAAACCGTTCCCCAGTCCGTTTCCATTACGCGGATCGATGAATTCAGGAAATAAAAGGTTTTTGCTATACCATGATGTTTTGTCCTATGCTTCACTCGGATTTGAATCCCAAATCCGTCGGTCGTTTGGGTGGTAGACGACAATTCGTCGTCGCCCAAGTCGTTGCCATGCCTAACCTCGTGAGACCTTATGTGGTTTCACCACACTCTAGGTTTCAGGGTCACGTATGCCGGTCTTGGACTCCGTCTAGTGGAGCCCAATGGCTAGAGAACATGCCCCTTCCACCAAATTCATGCGTGAAGCACGTAATAAAAAAAATACTCGAAATCATATAATATCATCTAATCAACAAATTGAACTGTTTCTAATCGAAAGCATGAGCGTGAACGCTAATTTAATTTCTGCGCGCTTGGAATGTACCCTCATGGGGCGTTTGAGTTTTCCCTAGGAAGAGAAAAATGACCAGTTTGCCACTAACTGGTAGCTAGAATGTTCATCGCTCTGAAGCTAAAGTTAATACAGTTTAAACAACACTTGCATTTGGTTGACTTGGGGAGTTTGGGTAATGATACGCACAGTGGGTGGTCATTCGCTAGTTTAACTCCTTGCTTACTGCACTTCGGCAGCGAATCTATGAATTGCTGCGGTACAAGCACTATTTGCAGTAAATCGATTTTCGCGTAACCATTCTATCACTATCAGTGATGAATCGACTTCAGCGGGACCGACCATATACAAGTTTGCCCCCATATACTACCCAACTGTTTTACACAGTAAAATGATCATTTGCTCTTTTCTCGGTGATTGGTTTATTTATCCTAATGTGATTGGTCCATGTGGTCGTAAGAATCTTTATTATTTTATCTCTCGGGCTTCAGGCACTATCCATGCCGATAAGTGGTTCGGTTAAATTTCGTTGCACGGTGGACTTTCTTACTTAATGATGTCGAGTTTCCTAAGGATAAATGTCTGTGGGTATAGCAGTGGAGTCAGTTTACGGATTAAACGGGAAAATTTCCGTGTTTTGCAACAACGAAGTGAAAGACTCGTGAGTTATTGCCTAAAAGGTTATCCGACTAGTCTAAACAACTGCCGTGTAAGAGATGTCGGGACCACAATCGTGCAGAAACAAAGCAGTGTTGCATAACGTTTGCCACAGGAACACGCAATAATTCTGAATTAAAATGGGGCATTACAGCATTCTGCTGACTCGTCAATGACAGTTAATTAGGGTGAAAGCTTGGCAGGGTTAATAAGCTTTAAGCTTTGTCATACTGCAATTGTTCGGCGAACAGTTGGCTAATGAACAGTCGACACTAGAAGATAATTTCTGCAACACACTAGTTAGCGGTTAGGCTAGCGATAAACCAGATCAGTTAACCCATATAATTTACTGAAATGAAAAAGCCAGAAGCCAACCATTACTAGCATCGTAGAGGTTTTTCACTTCATCGGTGAAGTGAAATAACTTGGATTTCCCCAGAGGAGCTTAGTAATATCGTCCAGAATAATTTGGAGCTAGGCAAAACCTAGTATGAAGCATGATCGGATTACATCCTTAGGTCTAAAATGTGGTCCATATTTTATGGGAATAACTGTGCGTTTATACTAAGGTGCAATAATTGCTTGCTCCTACTTGTGTGACGCGGTAATGAATTTACTCACTCCCGATTGCTTTCACGAAAATTCAAAATAACCTAGGAGTTTGCGCAGTGCTATGCCATCACACACTGCTCCCCCGTGGCCATTAGACTTTCACCAAAAACATAAGCCGATAAACGCCAGAAGAAGAAGGAATCAGCAAACCAAGTCCGAATAGAGCACGGTGGGGCGTTTATGAAAGCATAATTTACGAGAGATTTTCAATGGCTACTGTGATCTCTATCAGTAGTCAAAGTATAAATATATGGCTTTATACCTTGTTCCACATCGAACGGTTTGTGGTGAACATATAACGTCAACCAACGTCCTGAGAAAATGCATTTTTCTCTGGTATTTTTCTTTCACTGTTTTTTGCCAAATCCATTTCCGTTACGTATCACTTTTGTTTCGATGTTTTGACCGGAACAATTCGTCATCCGGCACATTCAGTGCTTCCTGGTTTCATGCACCTCTAATCGCTTAGTACATTTTGTTGTTTGCACATCGTTCGTTGTTCACATCGTCATTGTTCTAATTCGCCTTCCGACTTCAGTCATCTCTGGTTGGTTGGCGGGTGGTGACTGGTTGCAGATCGAGATCAACTCGTGTAGGGGACTTTCAGTCAAATACGGTGCACAGGGCGAATGCTTGAATTAATTTGGAGCTAACACCAGTGTACATCACTAATTTCGTGGGTGTGAACATATCTGACGGGAATACCGTCAGTTTCGAATGGCGATTTGTTGGGATGATTTTCTTGACAGAGTGGGTAAGGACCGAAATAAAACAGCGTCCATCGTTTTGGTTTAGAGTTGGCCAAAACGAATACTATGCAGCTGGAGTCAAGTCATTTATTTCAGTCTAGTTAATTTCGCCGGTTTTTGATTTCGTCAGTTGATCATGTACAAACAAACAGTTTGTCATTGAGTATATAGTGGTGCTTGGTTGAGAAAACCAAATGACTCGTCATGAAGTAACAAAATCCAATTTGCCATTGAAAATGATGGAAGCTTTGTACAGCTATTTCATCCTTGCTGGTAATTTATCAGCAATGACCATCTACCGCATCCGACAATGCATGAGGAATCATTCGGAACGTCCACTAACATCTGATTGCGTGATGTAATCGGACGCGGGCAATTACCTAGTTTGATCACATTCACGAAAAAGTAGCTTATTCTACATCCAAATAACAGCATAAAATGGCCGTTTTCAATTGGTAAATAGAGTCTGCCACCAATACTTTTCTACCTAGTCCTGACGGATAAGTGTAGCCTCATGTGGTAAAGTTCGACAAATCCTTCAGAGCGGTAGCGTAATGGCAAAGGCGTTCGTCCTTATTCGGGTTCGCGTCCCAGTTTGCACGCGGTGGATATACATTGCTGATGATTTCTAACAAGGATGAAACAGCTGCACAATGCTTCCATGGTTTCTTTATAGTGAGTTGAGCGATCATATCACATGGCGAATTATTTCATACAAACATTAAATCTCCTACTACTAACATAAATATTTATATATGCTGGACAGAAGCAAGCTTCTTCACTTCAGTTGTGTTCTCGAGGTTAGCATAAAAATAAACAAACTCTAATTTGATGGACGATTTTCGATTTTCATATTCAGTGCATTTTCTAGAAGCCCATTCTATTACTTTCCTTTCGAAAGTCATTCCTGTCTAAATTTGATATTCTGTAATAATTTAATCCACCTTATGAATTCGGTTCACCTTGAAACTGTATTCAAAGGCCGACTGCCAGCAAATGAGTAAATGCCCAAGTTGTACCACTCGGTGCGATCGTCTGGTTTAGCTGCCCATGAATTGCTATTAAATGACAGAAACTCGTCACGTTGCATTAAAATTGAGGGTTTTTATTTGTTGAACACTTCTGATAGTCTGAACGGTCGTCTTATCATTGACAAATGTTATAGCATTCTCGACGATATTTCGGAATTGTGTGAAAATTAACCAGCCAGAAGTAATGAATATGTGGAACAGACCTCTTGTTCATAAAGAGTGACAAGAACTAGTATGGCCTTAAATATTTGGGCAATATAAAGTCAACCACTGGTTGGCACAGTGATTGTTATTTATTCTGGTCTCGGAAGACGGAAAAACATGATTTGAATAAGCAGCTCAGATGACAATTCCTAGTTGCTCTGACGTAATTCTTAGCAAATGTGAGAAGCGGTATAGCAAGTAAATTCACAGGTTGATGTTTGATTTAACAAAACAAAGCCCCGAATCCTGGATTGGTGAGCTTAGTGCTACCTGTTGAAAATGTTTGCAAGCGATTCAAAGGTGTTAACTTTAATGTGTAGGTGCAGTCGAGTGTGATCTTCTACATCTCTCATAAGAACTACTTTAGGGCATATCACTGAAGTAGAATCAGTGTGGAGATGCTTAGAGGAGACCAAATATTTTGGATCGAAATTCAAACTCCTGGATGTCAAACGCAAGAAGTAAAGTAAGTCAAGGAGTCCAAGATCGTCTTAATGACAGCAGCTAGAAGGTTACGAAAATTCCTAAGCCCGTTACAACTAGCATCCATTTTAAAATGCATGAATTATGTCATCCTCACTTATAACATAAGCATGTATACGTTTTTGCAATTGCACTCTACTTTTGTACAACTGAACAGACCGAAAGAGCCTCTTGGATTCGAAAGACAACACGCGTGGCTCGTATTCAACGACAACAGTACTGTTTCGTTAACTGTGCTGTCTGTTACCTTCGCTACTATTGAAACCATAGATGAAGAAGAGAGTCAGGTCCCGTCACGTGCTGTCAGATGGGAAAATTAAAACAAAGCATTTTCCGAGAATCCACTTTTTTCACTCGTACTTATAAGTACAGTGGTAAGTCCATCAAACCTTCGATGATCGACATTATTGCAGCATTCGAAGTTGTTTTACTGCCCAGTAGATTTGCTATGCGAGAAGCCTTACATTTGCTTTGGAATAGTTCAGTTTCTACGAATTCACAAAATGTGCAGTCATTCTCTACGCCTTATAGACAAAACCTTATTCTTTTTAGGTAAAAATGCTGACATTGTGGACTGCGTAACTCTAACTCGTGACCATATGTCAGTGTCAGATAGAAACCTAATGCGCTCATTATTTTTTATTTTATATCAGAGATAAACGTAACAAATGCATCTTCGGTTCAAAACTCGAAGTCTGACGAAGTACAATAATGAATATGAGAAAAGCAATCCTGCTGGTTTACGCAGTGTAATCTTGGGTAGACTAGAAGGCCATCTGACAGAAAGGATTGTGTGTCATTGGCATACCTGACTGTGACCTGATCTCAAAATTTGCCTCTTGTAAAATATTCGAGGAAATCAGCTAGCTGTTTGATTTTGCAATCAGAATTTATTCATTATGTCTATCAAAACTTAACTTGCCCTGAGCTCATTGGGTTAGTAACTTACTACTCGTCTTTTGCTTAGCTGGAATTAACAGTGCATGTTTATCGCAAGCGAACTGGGATGCGAACTCTCAGCTTATTAAATTCGTGGTCATTGTTCGATTGAATACAACAGAAATCCATACTATCGATGCTTTTTATACATGCTATTGTTCTAGTGCATAGAGCTGAATCGCTTGAGCCAAACTGTCAATTTCTTCCTACTGACTGTGAAAACGGCCACACATTATACGTGGCCTATTAGTGAATGGTTGCGTTCACTAGTTTATGCCTACTCCAAGCACAACAGGCGTTTCCAAAAGATGCACGATAAAAAATCCACAATTCCCAAGAATGTCCAACAGAATAAAGAATAAATCACCCATTTCGTTACCAATGGTCTAATGTGGACAAAAACGTAATCGTAAACAAGTGAAATAAACCGGCAAAAATATGTTTAGGTTTAAACTTTGGCAAATGCTCATGACAGTCACCCTTGAGAAATTGGGATGTCAAGAGTGTCAAATCGTTCGATGAAGTAGTTGACATTTGGTCGTGACAAAAAGAATGCAGAGAGCAGTTTGTAAATTTGAGTTTCTGTATTCTAAGAGGAACTTGAACACACCCTAGTTCGTAGTGCATCAAACGAGGTGAAGTCCGTTTGTCTAACATTGAAACGATTTGAGTTTCAAGAACAAGAGGAGCTTCTAGATGTTGAAGAATGCGCCTGAAAAATTCATTAAGCTACTCAAGTCTATACTAAGATGAAAATATGAAAACGATCCTAAGTATACCAACCCTGTAAGGCATTAGCATTACGTTTCGGTGGACAAATAGGTTCTAGTTGATATGGCCACGACAGTCGCACCTAGAGTTGCTATAGTCAGGGCTCGTTTGTAAATTTGTGAAAACCATGATTTCATTAGCTCGCGCTCACTAATCTCCAGAAGTGACCATTTGGAAATTGGTTTACTCAAAAATTCACACAGTGGTTCGCACCTCTAGTACCAAACGTCATTCAGCTGGGACCACTTGTTTGACCTCTTCTGTTCGTCCGTTGTTTCCTTTGACCATCTGCGTTGTATGAACTGTTCTAAAAAATGACTATTTGCTTGTAAATTGAGCAATCTGACAGTCATTCGATTCACAGTGTACTATCGGAAGAACGATTAGTGTGGTCAAATAGTGTCATGCACACTTTCGATTCACTTCGTCGAATCACATATCGCGAGGATCACAGCAGAAAAAATCGAATTTAATTTGATCAGTTATTTCTGCATTGTCCCATTCCAGGCAATCACGCGCGTCCACCAACAGACTCCGGCGAAGGCTCCATATAAGATCAGTATGTCCAAAAATGAACTGTGCCCATATAGGGCCGCTATTTACCCTCACAGGAATCCATGTATTACCTACGTGTTCTCAGCCCCACGTGCCTGACTACTCGGAAGCCAGCTCGCGGAGAATTGACGCGTTGTCAGCCCATTAGAAAATGGGGCTGCGGTTTGTGCATCATTACCGGTTTTTGAATCGATCAGAATTTGATTGGTAAAAAAGGTTAAAGCTATGTTCATAAAGATGACGACCAACAGTTGTGAAAATCTTCAATTGTTTAGAAGCCAGATGTTACGTAGAAGCGGCTATCCGCATCATCTATCCAAAAATTGCCCCAGTGAGCTGCAATCCAATCGGCAAACTTCCGCTTACCGGATGAGTTACCATGAACAAGAGTGTCGAAGGCAAATTACATAGATGAGCATGCAGTG
>LUCM01008853.1:10885-59063 GCA_008360955.1 Fasciolopsis buskii | reverse complement strand
GTGTTGCCTCCTTTCGAATCACTATTTCAGTCACATGCAGCAACTAAATTGGCCGACAGTAGGCAGACAGATAAGGTCGTGGCCTTTGGAAGTGTAGGTCGCGGGTTCGAATCCTTCCATCGCCGGTCAACTTCCCCACCTTGGCAGCCCTGGGGGGAGGGGGCCCGCTGGCCGCGGTCCCGTCTTCCTCGAAAGTAATGTCGCATTGTTATTTCATTGATAAAGGAAGTAAAAGATAAAAAACTTGGTTCCGGTTGTTGCCTTAGCCCCGAGGACTATTGGATGCATAATAAGTAAGTGGATTTCCCATTCAGCGTAACAACGGGGCCTTGGTGCCAACTCAAAACAAATGAAGACTAAGCAAAATGGACCTTTGGACTCTGTCCGTCTGTGGTGCTCGCTCCCGTTGGTAAGTGACCGACGAGGCTAATCCAGTGACTAAAATCAGGTTAGGTTGCTATGTCTCATTGTATTGATGGTTTTCGCAACAATGCGTGTTCACATACGCAATTCGTGTCCGTGGTAGCTCAAAAATTGCGTGTCCACCTAGTAAGCTGAATTTCGCCCGTTTGATTTCAATTCATGGGGCCAACTTTGGGTACATAATACGTAAGTGGTTTTCCATTCTACAGTTTCGCAAATGTTATTACATGTCTCCGGGTCAGTTAAAAAACTATTATTTATCGATTAGTCATAAACTAGTCTGATTTCAATTTTTTATCCATCCATATTTCTATATTCATTCAGTAGTTGACTATAGCACACGTTCATATCATTCTCTTAGCTGATAACAAATCAAGATTCATAACAATAATTTCATAAAGCACACATTTCATTCCGTTTTAGCAATGTATATGAATAGTGCACCTGATTTCTTTCACTAAATTTCGCCTTCCAGTAGATTTCCATCAGGCACGTGTGGATAGCAGAATTCGGAAATCTGTGGTAAGTTGATAATTTGGAAATTATTTAGTTTTGTAGGAAAGATTGTGGTTTTTCAAGTAAATATTTCACCATTGACGTGATATCTATCGGGCTCAGTCAGAGTAAAGAAACGATGGAAGCACTGTACAGCTGCTTCATCCTTGTTAGGAACTGGGACGCGAACCCGAACAAGGACGAACGATTCTAAGTTAAACGCCTTATCCACCACGCTTCCGGGTAGGCTCTCAACGGTTTGTTGGACTTGACTACATGATGTTGCACCTATCCGTCACTGATTTGCACGGCCACGGGACGCTGGAGCACAGCAGTCGGCCTCTGCTGGGAGATTATTTCTCTGCAGTTAGTGTAGCTACTATAAAGGTTTCGGTAGTGAAGTTGAACAAACCGTTCAGAGCCTACCCGGTAGCCTAACGGCTAAGGCTTTCGACTTAGAATCGTTCGTCCCCATTTCACGTTCCAGTTCGGGCGCGGTGGATGTGCATCGCTGATGTTTCCTAACAAGGATGAAACAGCTGTAATCCTCTTCCTTGGCATGTTCAGCGTTGATATAGTGAATTATCTCGTGAATTTTAGAACAGTTGTTTACTCACATCCACCGGGAGCTTCAATTCCGGATCTTTGGTCATTAAGTCAACCGATACTAACCCATAGTGTATCTGTCCTCAGAAACACGAAGTCAAAACTTTGTGTTCCCTTTGATAAGTGTTATTCTATTTCAGAGGTCAGATAATATTAACCAATGATCAGAAGCTCTTAAAGGAAGTTAAAACGTCTAGTTTTCGGTTAACCGCCTAATTCAATAACTTTTACAAAAACTCATTTCATTGTTGGCTCGCCAGCAAATGTCGAAAGACAGCAGTTCATTTATCTGCTTCTAATACCGCGGGGTGGACGACCGTGTCTGAAATACGAGCGTCTTTGTTCAAAAAAGGTCAGATGAAAATGCTGTCACTAGTTTACCAAATGTCAGCACTATAAGACATATCCCCGTATACATCAATGGAATCTGCTGACCACAGACCCTTGCCCACCGGATATGGCTTATCGCGTACCGGTGGATCACCCAACAGGCAAAGAGTATGGTGCAAAGCTGCAAGATCCAGCAACCGCGATAATGGCACCATGTCATGTTGAGCCTGCCTAGTTGACCTGATGGCTAAAGCTTTCGTTTGGCTCAAGTTCACAAACTAATCCAAGCTAGGAGGATGTACACCAGAAATGATTTATAATAGCGCTTACCCACACTCTCGACGAACAGTTCAGCTTTGTTGGTGCATGAATAATCCAGTGAAATCATGGCGAATCGCCCACAGCTGTAAAGTGTTGTCATCTCATTATTAAACCTTCACAGACTTTTGCTGACTCTTGGAAATGGAACATCACGGACCAACTGAAGCAAAAGGCGTAACTCGATTATTTCCTTAGTCCAAACGCATTTTTTGCCCTACTAGATTAAACTGATCACTCATTGATTTCCACGGCTGATAATCTTGTATATCCATTTTCACGTCTTGTCAGAAGTGCTTCTTGGATTGTAAGACAAATCCAGCAGCTAAAAAGACAATAAATTTAACACAATCCTTCAAAAGAAGATTTGTAGCTCGCAATTTGCGGAAGATATTGCATTTAGGCATAAAATTATTGTGACAAAAAGTTAGGCTTTATAAATTTTGGTTGATCCGCCCAGCCTGACTTCACTTTGGTCGAAAACAGATATATATATATATATATGTATATATATATATATAGCATTCACAAAACTTAAGGTTTAGTCAAAAACAGCGAGCAGCTAACACTGTCAGATGTGAAGCAGATCAGAAGTTTACTAGATTTCCCAATCAACCGAAACTTACGAGGACACTGTTGACGCCCAGTGTCTTTCGTCAGTGGTCAAGGCGGCCCCCCATAAGTTGGTCAACAAACCCAACGAGTTCAGTTTCGATATGGCTGCTTCTCTAGCTCGTCATATTGCAAACAATGCATGTCTTCTTGCTCCAGTGGTGTCGCGATTACGTTCGTGCGCAACAAAGCTGCCCTGACTGGTAGTGTTTGGTGGTAGAGGCGTGCAGGCGTGGGTGACTGAGTTTGAAAAGACAGCAGTATGCAATTGTGTGGAGGTAAGGACAACCGTACAGCCAACATGTGAAAGTTCGCTTTCTGGATGCAAGAAGGTATTTTACAACTTCCATATGCCAGATGGTATAAGTCGGTCTATCCAGGAGATGCAAAATTCCACAACGGTGACTTCTACAGGAAAACGACAAGGTTCAATACCTGCCTGTATCACAGGAGACAAAATGCGGTCACATTTTATCATTGCCTGAGGCATCCGATTTCGAGTGGACCACCAGAAACAAACAGACAATTATTTATCAACGACGATTTCGTTCAAACATCCCCATAGGTGCTAGAAGAGAAGATAAAATTTGAAGTCACATGCGGGATGAATGATATGGTCACCGCTTTGAGGATCACCCAAAGTTATCACGATGGTACTGCGTTTTTCAGGTTGAGGACATCGAAACCAGGAAGAAAACTGTTGATATCGAAAGATGAAATAACGGAAATAAGGTTGGACTTGAAATTGAAACATAACTTAAAGAACTCGAGAACAGATGCTTTCCGTACAATGTAAAGGGTACCTAGCACGATTTTGTGCATCTAAGTGATTCCACCGGAAATAGAGACCACTGTCTAGAAAGACAACAATCTGATGCGCTCGGTCTGACCTCGTCTTCAAGTCGAAATCAAACAGGAAGGAAGCTGACCTGCGCTACATTATTTACTGCCAAAATGGGATCACTCGCATAGGGAGAACAAAACCTCGTAGTACGGGATGCTGGCTGAAGTCCATAAGATTCCCGTTGTTCCGGTAACATTGCGGGAGATAGTGGTTCAAGTGGCCCACGGCGGCGCATGCTAAAGACAACAAAGTTCTCGAAATTTTAAGAAACGAGTTCTTCCATTCAGCAACCAAACAAAATATGGACAGCTACCTGTGGTCTTGTGGAGAATTTCGGAGGGAACCGGGAAGTAATGCCGATGTTTCTAACGACGAAACTGATTCCAGCACAACGTGTGTTGCAGACCATGGAATTGGAAATTTTTGGTTCACTGCCAACGAGTTGGACGAGAAATTGGCATATAATAAAAATGGTTGACCCCATTCCTCCGGGGTTAAAGTGATGCAGGTAATAAACCCAAATGAGGATACAAAGGCTCGTATTTTCGTCAGCACTCTGTTGGTGAGCTTTGGTACACCCGAAGTGATCATCACAGACCAGGATCTGGGCTTCACATCAAAGGAATTCTGCGATGCTTTGGGCCAACGAGGAATGTACAGAGTACGGAAGCCACCACATCGTGCCCCAATAATGGCAAAACCGGACGATTCAATAGTACGATGGAACAACTGTTAAACAATCGCTGAAACGACTGGGAATACTGTCTACCCTAATTACTGCTCGGTCGTCTTACAACACGCCACTCGACTACAGCAACGGCACTATTTGAATAGATGTTCAGGCCAAGAAGTCAAGAAAGCACTGGTCGCATGGCCTAATGGTGAAAGTAACCAAGAGCTAACTGCAAGATATTGAGGGCACTCAGAAAACTAGGCCGTACGACATCCAGGAGACGTTAAAAATTGGAATAAAGAATGCTACGGTGATCGAAAAAGATCGCTCAAATGATAAGTGCTCTTTCCCGGGTAGCTGGTAAAAGCAACCACGACCGGCCTCAATCTGTGGTCCACCGATCCAGAAAATTTAGAAGTCAGTAGAACTGACTGCATAAGATCCTGAGGTGGGGGAATGCAATTTTACGGATTTAACCGGGGCACTGACGTCAGGCAAGCGACCGGATGAGCCCTAGCATCTTGGCCGCAATGCAGCCAATCTGCCGAAGAAAGAGTGTGTAGAATAGAATCCAACCACGCAGAATGGAAAGTATGATAAACTAGCCATAAGCAACAAACCGAAGAAGTGTCAAGATCTATTTCAGAAGCTTTTACAATCGGCACAGATCACCTAATTCACAGACAAACACAAAACAGCCAACCTTCCGGTAGACAACGTGATTTTTCTGGCGAAGACCTAAAGTTCAACTTGTCGCTCAAACTTGTCGGATCAACACAACTAATCAGACGATCAAAATAATAAAAAAATAAACACGTTTATCATATCGCCAAATTAAACTAAAGTGCTGATCGAGTGGTAACGTGGATCTTGCATAACAGTTGTCCTGAAAAGAGCAGACGAGATCCGCAGAATAAACCTGTCAACCGGTTACCTTCCCTCTTCCTATAATATTATCAAATCTTTAGGGCTTATCTGCAAAACCCGTCCGATGAGCAATCCAAAAAACGTCATCTGTCTATGACTCTGATTTGTGATAAATAGCCCATCACAACTTTGCTTGTTTCTGGACTTTATATTTGCATAGCTGTCAGATCATACCGTCAGAGAAGCTCAATGAACATGATCATATTGCGAATTAGTTGAAAAGTTGGTTAGCAATCAAAATTTTTCAGGAAGCCAATTTCTTCCGACTTATCACTCCTCCTACACAGCAATAACCTGTGAGGGTCTCTTCTTTTGTTATTTAATAAAATAAACTGATAATGCCACTTTTCCTCTACCTGTCTCCGGAAAGTAGCATCTTCTCAACACTTCTGGCTACCTCTAACAAATTCACGATTCCACGGCACATTATCCGGCATCAACTTCCATTCTATCATGTGGAGATCATAGAAGCGTCTGTTCAACTGATTTAGTCATGTTATACATTACCACTAAACCGAGAAGCTATTCATTGAATCTCAATACAAGCTAAGGCACCTATTCGTTATTGTATCCCGGATTTCTTTATTCGCGGTTAGACGTGGATGCCTGATAATGAATCACTTTCTCTCATGACTAATTTCCTATTGCTCGCATTTTTGCGGTCAATGTTGGTTTACATCCCAAAATGCATATCTCAAAATTCCGAATGTTTTTTCCGTATTTTCTTTTGAGCAACAGAAATTGCTTGAAATGTCAAACTCTATCAAAAACATGCGGATAACCATTAACGAAGAATTACTGTGGTCACAAATGTTCCCATCTGCAAAAACAGTTTCCATACGGAAGAAAACCAGAGGGCTTCAAAAATTTCTGTTTCTCGATTACGTTTGCTCCATGGTTTTCTGCCTATGAGCAAGGTAAAAATTGAATAACCATTCACCAAAGTTTTACCATTGTTAGGGACATTGCACCTTTCCTTTACCGAGGGACGTCTTCTGGCCGGCGGTGGCCAAACGGATAGGGTCGTGGCGTTAGGACATGAAGGTCATAGGCTCGAATCCTCCCACCGCCGGTCAACTTCCCCACTTGGCAGCCCTGTGCTGGCCGCCCCCGGTCATTTGCGCCTGTTCTTGTTAAAGCGCTGCCTCCCTCGTTTTGAAACTTTCCATTATCCATCATATACCTTTCCGAGTTGGCACCTGTGAAATCTCGATGGCTTGTCCTACTGAGTCGAAATCTGCACAACAGAGGTAAACCTTTCAAACACCCATACCAGCGACCTCTCTCTACTTAATCGGGACATTCTATCCTTTCGTGATTAGTTGCCACCCAAAGGCCGATACTCCGGTGAGTGCAGCTTTTGACTGAATTGTCCATGCATATACACGCAAAGATCTGTAAGCGAAACTATTCACTGCAGTTAGACGAAAGACAAGAACAAATTCTTCTAAGTCCAGGTGTTCGGTGTTCAGCTGATATGTATCATGACGTTTGAGTATGAAGTACGCAGGCTCTAACCTCTCTATCGCCGGTCGTTATTCAGTTTCACAGTCTTTAGTCAGTCAAGGAACCCATCCTAGATAAAATATGCATCCTTGTAATATAACCCAAGTTGAATATTATTTTAGTAAATTAGTTTGACTATTTTGAGAAAAGCTGATTGTGGAACTATTAGTCTTCTGCCTTTTTTGGTTAGCCATTTTTGGCTGCATAAGCAGAAACTTCGTAGTGTTTTACCGTTGGGATCGAGGTTTGTGGGTGCACAAACAGACTGCATTAAACGGCGCATAAGTATGGTACTGCCAAACCTTGTATTACAAAAGTCAGTCGTTTTAAGAGATAGTGCAAATCCTACGAATTTCCTAATGTTATGTTGAAATACTGTATTGTCTAATAAGATAATCAGTTGGTACAACCAAACAAATCCTAACGTGTACCTACGAAATTTGGAACGATAATGCGAATTTGATTACGGCATTAAATCTTGTGATTGACCTGCTGGTCTGGTTTTTGCATTCACCAAATCCAGTGTCACTTTATATGTTTCCGTATATGTATGTGTATGAATACATTGAAATATATATATATATAAACGTTATAACTCAACGCACTCCTTCTAACCTCCAATATATATATATATATATGCCTATGCAAAGTAAGCCGAATTCCGGTTGTAGTAAGACTGACTCAAATCCATTGCTGCTCACATTCCCGATCAAGCTGAAAATCGTGTTCATGTCCATAACATTCTCCTTACTTCTAACTCATCCCAGTTTTTTTATTACCTCTTCTTTCGCTTTTCTTGACTAATCGGATTAGTTTCGTCTCTCTTGCTTTGTGGTAGTTGTTCATCCTGCTTCTCCATGTAACTCTCAAAACACCTACTGATGTTACGAATCAGCTAACTGGCCTCCTACGTGTTCATTGGCTGATGCGTTTAATCAGATTTCTACAAATTTCCTTCAACTGGTACAAAAAGCACTCTACAAGAAACGGAGCTCTTTATACCCACCTTTCTAAACCCGGTTAACTACCATCATTCGAGTGGCTTGACCATGTGTGCAACAGTGGGGCACACTCAATGAACTCTGCATCCTGAGAGTGGCCGCATCGTTCTGCTCGCAAACGCTTTGTGTGTGTCAAAAGCAAATGCGTCTACATTATTTAGAAAGCCAAAAATCGTTTCATATGCCGCAGAGTCAATCATCTCATCTTTACGGTTACCGCTAGCCACCCATTTCGCGCCCGAGGCTGGTCCTCGTAGTTTATTCTCCTTATTTCTTCATTCATGCAAATCCGTAGGCTTTTCACCCAGTCTGCCTCATGACGAGACCCAGGGTTTTATTTCATAGTTTGCATCCAGTTCTACTCTACCGGAGTTCTGTGTCCATTCACCTCCATTTTCCGTCACCGATCGTCTCGTTCTGCTTGTCTCCACTAGAAAGGTTTGCCGAGCAGGGCAGTATTGACACAAACAAACCGCTCAATGCAGATACTTCACTTATCCCTCTCAAAATATCCATCCTCGTTAGCTCCAAATCTCCATACATTTTCCCCTCCATGCCATGGGTCTAACAACCACGGGTTTTAGTCTGTTTAATGTAAGTCACTAAGCTTATCCAAGGCATCTGTTAGGTAAGACAAGCTTTAAAATAACATTCCATCATGCTAACAGTGTCTGCTGATTTGTTCTCTGCCCTATTCGCTGTGTATTTAATCGAGTCTGAATGTTAACAATAACGTGATCGGATGAACAGTGTGCATCGTTCAAGTGAGCTTGAACTAGTTGCCTTTGTGCATTTCTTTATTCATCATGCTCAACTCATGTTCGAATCCCCGGTATAAGTACAATTGTCGTGTGCACCAAGCCAAGAAAGTCAGCTATCAAAAAGATTACGGTGTCATTCACACTGCCAATGTGGGTGAGTGAAATGTTCGCTTATTGTTATTCATCAACATCATCGTACACGCAAAATCAGTCGCATAACACAAGCTCGGATTATTTGAGAATCCTTTGGTCTTCCCAGTAAAAGTAAAATTTGTCATGAGTTCCATTTACACGAGTTTCCTGCATGCATTGCGATTACATGCGCATGCATTTGCAAATGTAATTCATTTTTCTATTTTGTGTGAAATAATTTTGTTAAATAGTTCCGATGTTTAAACAAACAGGAATTCGAACTTAAATGCCTTAAAAATGACTCTCCCTTTTTGTGAAGATGATCTTTCCATTGTGTGTCCACTGAACCAAACTTACGACTTGAAACGTACGGTCAGCCATCTTGATCCGGACGTGAAAACACCGGGGCCGATATTTGTGATCTTAAAACGCCTTTTGCGCGCCACTGTCATTTGATGAGTGATGCTGCGTCATACAGTTTCAAGACTAACATACTGTTTATAGAACAGAAATATATTATTTCGCGACGCACGTTCTACGCGAGTAAGTTGAGAACTAGTCAGGTTTCTTTTCCGATCCACTGACCACTTCAGAAATACCTGTTCCACATTTAGCGGCGTCCCGTTTTCTGTTCAGGGCCGTGTACGCGATATAAACAAGAGGCCCATTACATGATCAGTCATTAGGGCGTTTTTTTTATTTTGCATACAAATTAAGTTTTGTGAATCCAATAACTTGGACACCTACGTATTTCTTACTTGGAGGGGCCTCTAACTTCTATTGCTGCCTAAATCCCGGGGACGTCGCGTTTAGTCGACCACACTTGTCGTCACTTATGAAGTTAACAGTTAGCGGGCCGGCAATGTGCAAGCTGGTTGGCCTAAACTATATGGGTTAGATTATACCCGTGAGGATTTGTAATGCGCAGCTATTTGCGAAATGTAAAAAATACGCGGTGTCCGCCCTGATATCGCCTAGTAAATCGTCTACAAATCTAGTTTGCAGTTAGCTAACCCCCGTCCCATAGGGTTCAGGAAGAATAATCAGTTGGCGCAGACACAAGATCTCGTTTATTAGCCAGTTTGATCTCTTGTCATTCTGAAATATTTTGCTCAGCATTTCCACTGGTTTAGTCAGTGCTGTTTTGTCGCAGTTGTGTTGACCGCTGACCTGAGTGATGGACAGACAATTCGTTGTCCACAACCAAGGGGATCATGACAACACATTAGACAAATACATTGCCTCCATTCGACTTCGGTTACCTGTTCAGCTAACTGAACAGATTTAATTACACCTTACGGCAAATAATTCGAAAGATTTTTGTACTTTTAACTGCCTTGTTGATGAGTTAAGCTCGACTGTAACGTTTGAAGAACGATGAATCTTGTCTAGAACGGTTTTGTCTGTTACTTTGTGCCCTGTATCATCAACGCGAGCGAACTACGATTGCAGTTAATCAAGGATCTCCTTTCGAGTTTGTTTACTTATCCATTTCAGTTCTGCATAACAACCGTAGATTTCTCTCAGATATTTCCTAAACATGAAAAAACGAATGATTTAATATCGACGAATATGTTGTGTACGAGTTCGGCAGTCCTCCAATGGGTTTCCCGTATCCGACTAGGAATTAGAAGAAACAAAGTCAAACACGACGGATCAAATCTCACTCGGCAATTGTCAGCTATTTTCCATTCATCTAATCAATCAATGTCGCTTAGCGAGCTTCGAATTGTGAGATGTGCTATCCTGGTACGGAAATTTCAAATCCAAAACACTTTCTTTTGCCCATTCATGTGCAACAGTAGAAACGGTGTAATAAATAATTGTCTTCTTCATGAGAAAAAACAATGGGCGGAAAGATTTAACACCTTGTAGAGTCAATATTACTGACAAGTAGTGAACAGAGTGCCATCCCATTAAGTAGCAAAAGTAAGTTAAGTTCACTTAAATGGACAAGAATTTGCCTACATTAACTTGTGGCATCTTTGAATTTTGATAAAAAGATTGCGTAATCTTGCTCTGACAGGATTATAGAAAGCATTTTCTAATTCAGGGTTACCATCCCAACAATTTTGCTCTTTGGTTTTTCTACATCTGATGAAATAAAATTGACCAACTACGACATGATGAACGGGTGGATCGAGACAACCTATAGGTGAACTGATGGATGTTTTTACAGTATTCGAAATAACGGCGTCCGGCCACATCTCCTCCGTAGAGACCTTTTCTGATCTCCGTTCTTCCCAAGCAGAGACCACGGAAGACGTCACGAAAAGCTGCATCTAAGTTACCTCCGTGGTCTTGAACGTTACCGATTCTAATGAGATAGAGCAGTAAGTGTTGGGCTCCTACTTTCGGACAGGTGTTGGCTTTACATGTGTCAGCATGTCATTATTCTATCCGGTTGTTAGGACTCCACCCAAAACAGGATCATACAAAGCACCAGCTTGGGGTACCATGACAGCAGAAAATAAATCGTTGAGGTTTAAGTTACTGTTCTTAGTTTTAATCACCTATTTTTGGACATTAGTATATCTCATTTGAGGTGAATTAATAATGTGGCTACAGGCAAGCTAGTGGACCAACATCCTCATTGGTCTTTCATCGATGTCAGCGTAAAGATTCTACATCCCTTGAATTATCGCATAGCTCTTTGTCCACACGCCGCGCAACTCGGAAAATGGGGTTTTCTGGACGTGTGCTTACATATAGCCTAGTTAGGCATCATTTCGAGCCATTTTCCAGGACTGTATACTCCCAGTATGGTCTTTTAAGTAATAAAAAAGAAAAACTTATTGATTTGCTCGCAGGCAGTTTCGAACGCATGGCAGTGCCGAATATAAAGGAAATAAGGTTGTCAGCAGGATTCCTATAAATAATTTGAGTAATTTTAGTCGGAAACAATAAAATCGGCAGAGATAACAGCTACTTGGAAGAGCTCCATGGTCTCATATCAGATTTTTGCATTTTTGTTTTAATGGTATACACTGTCCGTTCTTGATGTAGGATTTTCAAAATATTATCGGATCGCCTCGAACAGATCGGTTGAGTGCCGCAAACCCTAGGCAGGCGAATATCCGTTTGTTGTTTGTTAAAAATAAAATCTAGACTAAAGTCATTTCTGACAGGAGATTACCTTGTTTTTTTTCAAATTAGGTGTCGTGAAGAAGACGGTATAACATCGGTTGAAATGATCATTGCTGATGCACGATCACCTAGGTTCCAGACTACAGAAGTGGACAAAATTTCGAAATATCTCCTTAACTTGATTTACATTTCAACTTGGTTTGTGTGAATTTTGTCAGTGTCTAAAAAGAGTAAATTTGTTACCGTCACAGTTTGCATCTTGGACCGATTTGTTGTAGACCGAAATTATTGTCATGTTCCATCTTGCTTCCGCTTCAATGATCACGACGATTTCGCTTCCTTGTTGGATAACTCATTCGGAACTTATGAAGACCGAAACTCTTGGTGTATGATAACTTCAGCAACTTAAGGAGACTTATTTGCCGCAGCTGATACGGTTACCGTCGAGTGCCCGCACACAATGAACATACATTACTCGTTTACATCACTGAAACCCGGGGTTAACCTGCAGGGTACCGCCTAGAACACACTTGTCTACTCGCAAGCTGTGCTCCGTTATTCCATTACTTGTTTCATGATTTCTCATAACTTATTAGCCACTTTGACTCCGAATTCCCCGAGAGGAGTGCTTTGTGAAATGACGTGAATCGTCTCCTCTATGTAAAAAAACTGAGCGTTATCTCAAATTAATTCGTCAAACATTCGATTAGCAATTTCTAAGAATAGTTGGATTAGACTACACTGTGATTTGAGAGTTTATCACGATATCTGGTATTCAAGAATGATAGAAATCATCTGCTGTCTAGTTTTTTGTCATAAACGCGTGGACGATCACAACGTCTCAAGGCAAAATTAAAGATGTACTTTAACTGTATAGTTTAAAGATTATTGCTATGATGACTTGATAACTAAAAATTGTTCCTATACTCTTTCCTAATTCGGCCAGCGTCTTTTGCGTTGGATATTTTAGAAGACGCTTTTACTAGTGCGGCCGCCAAGTGGGAATAATCTTCCGACGATTATTTCGTCCAGAGAAGCTAATTTCTTATGGTATGCTTGAGATCGAGCTAGAATTCACCTGAATTCTATAAGGGTTAACTCAAACTTTCCCCTGAACTGTCTTACTTGTCATACCTTATTGTCGTCCGTGTTCTCAAGATTTTATTTCATAATCAAAAAGTATCAAACCAATTTGCTCTTGAAGCAAAAACGATTCCTGTAAGCTCAAAGGCAAGCATTTTATTGATTATTTCAGATAGACATTTTCTGGCCATCGGCTGACATTTCCTAAATCCGTTGTTATTTTCGTGGCTCCTATAGTGTGCCTACAAAGATTTTCCATTGGAAACACCGACCACGTTAGTAACTGGATAACTTTGCACCTTAACCTGCCGACACTATTCAGGATGGGTCTACTTTTCCATCCACGATCCAAAACTACGTGAGAATAGACTAGGTGTTCACCGTGCTTTTTGATTCAATGTCTCTTTTGAGTAGGTTTGCCATGGTTATAGCAATAGATTAATCTAACCTCGTGATGATAGTGTAAACACGCTGACTTCCTTTGCAGACAATTAGTGTACATTAATTCACGTCTGATGGAACACCGACAGTTGGGAGGCAGAGACTGAATTCAAATTCGGGATGTTCACACCGAATAGCCGGGATTTATAGTCCATCGAGTTCTAAAGAGTTTGCGTAACAGGCTGGCCAAAGAACATATCGGGAACCTTTCAAATATCTGCATATTTATTTCGTCTGGAAATTTCAACTTACCAAACATCAGAAATGTAGGCTTGAGTTGTTTCGAAAGCCCTGGTGAACTGAATAAGACAGCACTCCGTTAGAATCTACTGCAATTTCAGTTCATGCTAGTTATATGTCTGTAAGACATAAATCTATCTCATAAAATCAGTCACACTTCCCATACTAACCAGGAGATAAATTGCAAATCCGGACTTTCCCCTCGAGTTACTTCTTAACCCAACATTATTGCCGAGCATTCTCACAGTCAGAAAATCTCAAATATGGCCCTAAGTTATGCGTGAAACAATGGGGCCAAAGAAACCCTTATTTAGATCGAGTTGGTTCGGGGAACCTGAGGGAGTTGCTATTCACTGCACCCGGATTCGGACGAATAGCCGATCAGTCTCTACGGTTAGCATTATGTGGGGACGTGGAGTTGACTGATGATGAACAGATTGTTCGTGGATTCATAAATCGAATCAAGGAGGTGAAGCGTGTAGCCCCACCCGACAGCCTTTTGGTTTTCGAGGTAAAGGATGGGTGGAAACCTCTGTGTCGATTCTTAAACCAAACAATTTTCAATGTTTCCTTTCCTCATATAAACTACCCTAACGTATTGTAACGGAGAATGAAAAACTGGATGAACCAGATGAATGTCGCTTGTTCTCGGGTGGCATTTCTGCAGGACCGATTACAGTTTCCATCTTTGCAAATCTGAATTAATCGGCTAATTCCTCGATTTTTTGAGTCATTATGAACCTCACTTTGCAATATGTGATATGCTGGGACTCTTACAGAGTTCCATTTCTCCCAATAATAAACCGATTACTTAATGTGAATATTTTCTTATCTGGAACACGTTAGTCTACTTATTGTTGGATGTGCACGTACCTAGAACTGTGCACACAGTGCATCAACAATAGATAGAACATCGGACTTTGCAGTCACCTTACAACTCATATCGTGAATGCGATTTGCCATTCACTTCAAACTTCGTAGTCTGATGAACCTCGCCCCGCTCTAAGGTACACTTTGTTTATGTACAACCTACTGCGTTGTCTTATTTATGGATAGATAGCATAAGTGTACAGTTTACTAGCAGAATCCATTTAGGAAAACAAGTTATACAACACAGTCTCACGTGTCCCTCAAACACATTGAACAGTTTGGTTGGTTCACATAGCGTTTGAGGACCGTGAAAGCACACCCTGATGATCAATGAAATACTAAAAATAGAAGTTAATTAACTAGCGTATTTTGTTTGCGGTTGGTGAACCTGGAACCGGAGGATCAGCTTATTAAACATGTAAAACAAACCGTACATGCCCTTGAATCGACCCATAATTCACAATATTTAAACAAATGAAAACAACGTTTAAATTTCATTCCTCTTGGTAGTGATATGAAGTCCAAAGCGGACCAGCTGACTGATTCAATTCTATTGTTGTCAAATCATCCGTGTGTGATTAATCCTAATAAGAACAGAACAGATTGCCCGATCAAACGCTACATCCGAATAGCCTAAACTGATCTTCACATAGCAGAATTATTCGGCATCAGGCTGCTCCCATTCAGTCCAAACAAGTTGTGACTAGGTTGGCATGACCCGTTAGCATGTGTTTGTGGATAGTGGTGCATCACATGACCACGTGACCAAAGTGCCCTGCACAAAATTACAGACTAACACCGAATCTGTTTGCTTACCAAGTGTCATTAGTACTTTCAACCGCTGTTCTTACGATGCACCCATGTCTTTTGCTAAAATGTACTAGAGCAACGGTCTGACTAGCAAGCGAACCCAATTAATGATCTATAATTTCATGTTTTGCAGGAGCACATTACTACAATTGATTGAAAAAAGCCGTCGTTGAATTGATCACATCAAACCCTAAGAACTGATGTACTGCGGTCGTAGACAGCCCAAAGTTAGGATGAACACTATGGAACTTCGTTTAAGTATCATTTCTTGATCTTGGGCCAAATATTACTAAATCGAAAATGTATCCAAAATTGATTGCGAGGGTGGAGTTTATCGGCCGCCGTACTCGCAATGATTATTACTTAGTTATTGAAATGATGTAGAAGAAAACAAATGATTCTCGATGCAAATATTTTTATTCGAGAAAGTTCGGTGCGTAACGTTTGAGTTTGAAATTATCTTCATAGGAGACGAACCAATTGACGCCTACATCAATGGTCATTTCAAATAAGTTAGTCACTTTCGTTAGTTTTTATCATCACTGTCATATTCGATTGTTTTTAATTAATTCCCAGTGTGTTCAAAAACCTATTGATTAGTGTAATTAGTAATTCAATAAGCAGCCGATGAAAACTATAGGATGATGGTTAAAGTGACAATAAAAATCGGCTACTGTAATTGTTTTCAGTAGCCATATTGGGGGTAGCTTTATTTTGCAAGCATCACTCATGAATTGGGGATCAGACCGTGAGAACTTGTATTCCCAATGTCAGCCCATTGAATTAGCCACGTGTAAATGAGATAAACATAACCCAGTTCAATCCTGTGAAGTAACGGGGCGTGGTTTTTATAGACCAAATGGTTTACACTGACCTGGTTATGTATTTTATTCAAAGTTTCCATAGAATCCGGACCAAACGACGTAAGGAGTGTATCGAAAAATCGATGCGCCATGTATTGGTTTTTATTGTGAATGATATAATATTAATAACACAGCGTTGTTGGTAGATGTAATGCGCCAACGTTTCGACTACCGTGGGTAGTCTTTCTCAAGGCAAGTTTTACAATCAAATTGTAAAACTTGCCTTGAGAAAGACTACCCACGGTAGTCGAAACGTTGGCGCATTACATCTACCAACAACGCTGTGTTATTAATATTATATCATTCACAATTTCCATAGAATCTTGTGCATCGTTTAGTTTTCAGCATCATAACGGTGTACTGATGATTTCATGTAGGTTTATTCACCCAACTACAGGAGAATTTTCTTAAGTAAAATCATCACACGAGCCTGCATTAGGCTAAAGCGATGACTTCAATCTGGCTCCATAATAGGTCCACATCAGGTCAGCACATACGAGTTCGAATACGTTCGTTTCAATGGACGGAAAGGAAGCGGCCAATGACATCACGTTTCGGCAACATCATACTGTTGAGCTTCCGAGGAAGAGGGACTCCAGAGTGTATATCTTTAAAATGTCTTTATTCTCCACAATTTTAGCCAACTTAATGTCCTCTGGAAAGCTTCTGATGATACACTTTGCAGAACCCTGCATGAGCTGGAACGGGTCTAGTGGTGACAGCCAACTCTGAAACTTCCCGTTGATAAAACTTGGCTCATGGTCTCCGTATCCTGCAGCATCAAACACGGTCCAGCCCAGAAAGGCATGAATGCCTTTGGAGTGTTTGCATCCGCTTTGTCTATGATCTAGCGCCCGATACGTTCCGGCCATTTTGCAATAAATGTTCAAAAACTCTGCTCTCTTTCTAACCATAACCGGTAGGTCTGACAGGCTGTGCATTTTTTAAAAGTTGTCACGGTTTAACAATTTTGCCATTGTTACGGGGACAGGTGTGATCACTATTAGTTGTACAACCGCCTTTGTTACATCTGTGACACAAGCGATTCCACTAATGACAAATCTAGGACTACAAAAGTATGAGAGCTTTTCACTTATGTGGTTATCCAAGACTGTTAAAATACCATGCACAGCAAAATATTTCGTTATCTCCTGTCTCAGAGTCACATACTGTAATCAAATAGGTGGAAAAGTGAAATATCATTTTTTCTAAAATATCGCCGAAATTTTTTCCTATACAGCTGGAAATACTTCGAGATGCGAATGCAGACAAATCTGCACACTATGCTCATTTGTATTTAAAGGAAATAATCAAATATGGCGGCTTTAAATGGGACAATATGTTACACAGAGCCGATCTGTATCTTCCTCTCCAGACCTGGAGTAGTTTTGCTACGAATCGCTATTGAATTAACTTAATAACCTTTAAGCGTACATGCTGAAAATATTGGACTAGCGATGTTTAAACTAGAAGCCCTACGGGATACTGGAACATAAATTCTGCCCATATGCACGTAAACTGCACGATGATTCCTAAACTGTCCACATTTTCTTTCCAGTATTCGGTGGTCTTTTCGGAACTGATATGAAACCTTTGGATTTCGGCTGTGATACTGTTTGTTCACGTTTTGATTCCCAAGTATCATATGCACCTAGGAGAATATAATCTTGATCAACCAGTTAGCAAGAACAAATAGCCCACTTCCGGTGGAATTGCAAACAGTAAGTACTATAAGTCTAAGGTGGAACCACGATCGTTTGTCGGACGATTCCTCTGGAATAAACGTTTTACGTCTGCACGTTATGTTATTGTTGAGGCCTAGTAAAAATCCCTGTTTTACAGACGTGTAAACGATTGAAGCCGTCCGGTAGTTTGGAACCGATAGCCTGGATTGACAAACTTCACCAAAAGTGCATTTGTCAGTTAGAATAAAATTACTAGACTAATAGCGGTGTTTTTCCTTGGACAATTTCGTTTCACTGCCGTTGCCGGGTTATGCTAATTGTCAGAGTTCAGCATAGTTGGATTGAAAATAACAGTCAGGTGGTTAGACCCAAAAAACGGTATTCGATTCGAGCTGATGAAGTTGTTTTTAAATACAATTGTTAACTACACGGGAATTCCGTCATATAGCGGAACAGATGTCAGCACTGAGTCTGGTACGTAACTCTTATCTCTCTCCCACTGGTCAGGGCGAAGAATTCAATCGTGCGCTTCCGTCTGTCTGACTTTTGGTATTCTTAATCTATGAAGTCTTAAAATCGCTATGCCATTTCTGAACAAACCGGAATTTCGCCAGTACTTCCTACGCATCTAAATGGTTGAGAAAATACCCACGAAATAATAGCTCAAATTTACAGATCATTTGCGCGAACAGTGGCGTTCAGTGTCTTAGTGCTTGATTTGGTTTTGACACTAGGCGTCAGGTAATCGAAGAATAAATATAAATACGATTATCTAGACCCGTTTCCCGGTGACTATACTGCCTAGTGTGGCTTGATATTTCTGAGTTAACTCATTTGACTACCCAAATGTTGCTGATAGCACTCGAAAACAAATTCCGTTTTCGGTTTTCTTGTTATTAGACATGCGGTATCATCGCGATTTTCCCTATTATTATGACATATTTTCATGGTATTCTCAAAAAGTACCGGTATTGACGTTAACAACTCCGACCCGAAGTTTCTGACGCCAAAGAAACAAGACGCTAGCGATCAACACAAAACAGAACTGTAAGTTCCGTAATCCTAAGCAAAATCGGTCACAGATTTATTAAAGTAATATGGGATATGTGGTCATTTGCACTGATCACTCTTTCAAAATATCCACCTCGAAAAATTTGTTTTGATCTGATTTCTGTTTCGCTTGGAACTTTTGAAACACCCGAGGATTTCCATAGCATTTTCACGACTGTCAGCGCTGTGACAGATTAGACAACTCAAGTTTTGGCGATCGTATATAGCCAATCAAGAAAATTTGTACATGCATTTAATAACGATAGACTCCTTCTCGCCTGTAAAGGCCGGTAAATAAAACCGGGTTTTATGGTTGATCAATTTTGATTCGACTTTTACTCCGTACTTTTTAAAACGTGTTTTCAGTTTCGCTTTGTTCATACTGTTTTATGCTTTGCCCTTCGGCACAATGTGGATACTAGCTAATAAGCAACCAAAAACCGTGAGACTGCAACCGTTAGCACCACGAGTAGGTTTCAAATAGGTCTTGTTCATATGAGTTCAACTTCATAGTTTATGTTTCACCTACCGAATGCCTCCACAAAACCCTCAAATTAGCTATGAAAAAACCCCACATTCTTTAATAAAATGAACACCAAACGTCCATAAATGCCGCTCCTAGCTCGGTGATGCACAATGTACCTTTCTTTATCTGTTTGTCGGTTTGACGGTTTGGAGATTCAGCGTATCCTAGAGATTCCCAATCGGATGAGAATCCAGTCTGGGGAAGGTGTATTCACATTTCATTAACTTGGATACCACACCATCCATTTTTCGGTGGATTGGTGTGTTGCTGAAATATGAGGGATTCCGAGCTTTTGGGTTTATGAAGGAAAAGGTTTCACTTGATTGAAATGGCGAGCAAGTTTTATCGTGTACAGGATCGTTTGGCTCAAAATTCTATCATTCTAAGTAAGTCAAAGTGAATCGAATAATTTGGATGAAGGCAAATCGATCTAGACTTTTCTCGTCCAAATATGTTTGTCACAAACGAGTCGTGAATCATCGAACATTGGTGCGAAGATAGGATTCTCGCGAACGTCCTTTTGTCTACCAGCCTGTGTTTGCTTAGAAATCGAGTTGTTATGGGGCAATAAAATGTGCAATATAAGTCACAGTACAACTACTGCGCTTTGGATATTACTTGCACGGTGTTCCAGCTTTTCAGATTGTCCTTGGAGCGGTAGAACTGTCACTGGCTTTATTTCGACTAGTAAGGCAAACTTTATATGCAAAAATTGCTAACAAATTAAAGACTGACTATCTTTCTCTTCGGCTTTCAGCAGTCAGTGCCTGGATTGATTATTTAGACTTCCTAATCAATCAAAGTTAGTACGGATTTATTTTCGTAGTAGGAGATTGAATGTTTCCAAGAAGTAATTCACCATGTGATAACATCGCTCAACTCACCATAAAGAAACTATGGAAGCACTGTGCAGCTGTTTCATCCTTGTTAGGAATCATCAGCAGGGCATATCCACCGCGCGCAAACTGGGACGCGAACCCGAACAAGGACGAACGACTCTGAGTCGAACGCCTTAGCCATTGCGCTACCGGACAGGCTGTGAACGGTTTGTTGAACTTCACCACATGATGTTGCATCTATCCGTCACTGATTTACACGTTTACTGTCCGCTAGCTCACAGCGATCAACCCGGGTTTGAAGTTGATCCCATGATATCGGTATTAGGATCACACTTATCCCTCTCGGAGTCATCACTACCTATTCATTCACGTTTTGCTTATCGATTTTTCCCTTACACTGAAACAAATCGTCAGAGAAAAATCTTCGGCTGGCTGTGCTGCTTGCTTTTGCTTACAATTAAGGCGCTTCCGTCAATGGAATATCCGGCTCACTCATTAGAATTTCACGGCGTTTGGGTCACACACACACACACACACACACACACACACTGAATTGACAAAAGCATCCTAACCGAAAAGGTTCAGAAATGTTTGATGGCTTCCAGACTTGTAGATTGAATTCCTCATTAAAGACAAAAAACGTGTTACTTACGATTGCAAACTAATCAGTCAAAATAACTGAGGGGTACATCGATGGTTCACGGTTTTGATGAGAAAATGGCTCGAATGAAGTCCAATGTGTAGTCGGTTATCGGGTTTGCATGAGTTAGTGGCATTTAACTGATTTAAGATTAAATCATGGATGAAGGACTCAGATTGCCTTTGGTTTAAATTGCAGACCGAACGTGTCCAAAAAACCTGAGTCCTAGTATGTTTCTCTGTGTATGACGTTCGGCATCAGTGCCAACGCAAAACCGTGGCATGCACCAGTTATCAGCAGTGAGATCAAATTAAAAAACACAAGTCACCCACGCACTTCTTAAATTGGCCAACCTGATAAGGCAACTCGACGACTGGACAGAAGTACCCCGGGTAGAAGGTATTTCGAAATTGATATCAAATACCTTTTGGAACATGTGCTTTGATATTCCGGCTCCCAAATAGAGTGGAAACGGGATCACTTGCAATTCAGTCCATTTTCATTTATACACAGACGGTTTGGTTTGAAATATCCGCCAGCGAACAGCGTTTAACATAACAATAAACCTGGCTACGAGGTTGGACACATCTTGATTTCATGAAATAATTCACCATGTTATATCATCGCCCAACTCACCATAAAGAAACCATGGAAGCACTGTACAGCTGTTTCATCCTTGTTAGGAATCATCAGCAGTGCATATCCACCGCGCCCGAACTGGCGCGCGAACCCGAACAAGGACGAACGATTCTGAGTCGAACGCCTTAGCCATTATGCTACCGGGCAGGCTCTGAACGATTTGTTAAACTTGACCACATGATGTTGCGCCTATCCGTCACTGATTTTCATGGCCACGGGCAGCTACCGCAAAGCAATCGACTCCTACTAATAGATGACTTCTCTGGAGGCAGCCGAAGTATGACCAAGACTTTGGATATGACCTACAGAGCTTGAATACGTGGTACATGTTAGTAGCAAGAGATAGAATGTTTTCATCAACTAATTCACTCTCCATGTGATATCATCGCTCAACTAACCGTAAAGAAACCATGGAAGCATCGTACAGCTGTTTCATCCTTGTTAGGAATCATCAGCAATGGATAACCATCGCGTCCGAACTGATTTGAAAACTTTTTTCGTCGTCACATACGAATTTGTACCCTTTGTCTAGCGGATCAACAATCGCCGGATTTTTCCCCTGCGCTTTCTGGCAGCAACTTATCCGGCCAATCAGATTATCCGAAAATATTTCTGACAAACTGAAGTTGATTAGACGGTTTAGTATTATAGGCAAACTCCTTGAATAAAACTTCATGCTCATCAAGCTGATATTGGTGCTGGCTTGTTGGATATTTGACCTCAAGTGCAAAAATGCATCAAAATCATGTTTCTCCACAGCGGTTGTTCATCTTTCTTACACAAACGTACGCGCAAAACTGCGGGTCTAGCCTGGAATGTGGCCCGGATTTTATTAACATACCTAACCAGTCACATGATGTATTCACACGACAAACTGAGCATCCCTTAGGCTGCCCAACAAATACGAAAACAGTCAGTCGGGAACAAAGGGAAATGTTTCAGACAGACAGATCGATGAAGAAAATATTTTTGCGCAGTACAGTTAAGCTAACCTAATCCGTTTGCTTACACGCGGCCAAGTACACAGTTTTGAGGTCATCTACTATGATGTTGACGTAAAATGTAGCAGTGATGAGATTATAACAGGTGGCGAAAATGGTTGCAGAGTCAGAACTGGGTTCCGTTTTCACATGCGCAATTGTATCTTAATATTTCTGTAATTTGCTTTCTCACAAAGACATTCGTACCGTGAGCAAGGAACATAAGTGAACATGGATCTCGTGTTGAATAGTCAAAAACAAGCCATGTTAGAAAGAGATAGGTAAGTTTCATTGGTATCCCATTCATAGTGCGAATCTCTTCTACCTCCCTTTTATCTACACACTTAGATTTTTATGATTTTGTTGTGCATATTATTGATTATCAAGTGCATGAAACCGTTTTTGCTCACTGCCACGGAGGTGTTATTAATGTTGACGTTTGCGTTGTTTCGCGTTATTCTCATCACCACTAGGATTAGCCACGCGTTAATCACTCCATTGGATGCTGAAATCAGACGAATAAAAAATTATACCAAGTTCCCGTATTTTGAGGAGCAAGATGGAATTTAGACATCAAGACTGTTTGTATCCCGTATGTGTCAGCATAAGAACATGCAATTTCAATGCGAATAATAACCAAATTTTATAAACCTATCAAGTTTTCAACGTGAATAGGAATAACACAGTTTAATCTCGGAATAACTAATGACTTCAGCTATCATTCTACGCACGACTAACTCGTATACTTGCCGTGCAGTTGTCCACGGTTCTTGAAATCATCACCAATCGTGACCATTTTTGTCACTGCTGTTCTTTTCCATAGAATAACGGTAACAAAGTATAAGGTGTTCATTGATTTGGTACAATAAGAATGTTGTTGAGTATTGACTAATCATTGTTTCGATATCAGCTAGCCGAACAGCCAATCATGTCTTTAGATCACAGTCGTTCGTCCAAAGTAACTTTTGGAAGAAAAACCAAGCTAATCGGGTCACAAAATCTGGTTTTATTAAGTGACAGCTTTGCTTACTTATGATATATCTGATCGCTCAGTTAAGTGAATTACATTCACTTCATTGATTATCCTGCACGTACCTTGAATGGTCCGTCTACTGTGATACAGTTCACTGGATTCGGTTCATTTTGTTTTTGCCACTTCCGGATCGCTCATCCTGATTGGCTGGTTCAAAACGATGCACCCATCTCAGTCTGCATATCCACAATCTTGCCTTTAAATCATTCAGCAGTGTCAGCTGGTAGCAGGTAGTCAATAAGGCAACTTGCCCTCGATTTGTCCTAGTTGTCTGTAAGTGATGGTAGTTTAACAAGACTGGATTGCATCGGTGCGCGTGTATAGATTGTTATTTGTCAGTTACAATCTACCCTCGCATAAGCACAGATAACCATGAAGACAGATGCCCTGGTCATACTGGCATCCCCCAACAAATATCTTCGAAATTAAGACTATGTACAAGGATATCCTTCACCAGGATTATCGGAGACCTCCCTTCCTGTGCAACACACTCGGATTGCAAAACCCTCTAACCGAAAAATGACTGGTCCATAAATCACTTATATTCATGAGAACTTTGATCTGAGATCTAATTTTGAGCCTCAGACTACAAGGAATGGAAGTGGGACGTACAAATCTATATTGTTAATTTTGAATTCTTGAATTTTACCAATCGTATCACAATATTAGTAACACATCGTTGTTGGTAGATGCGATGCGCCACATGCATCAATCAGATCGACGGAGCAGAGATTTCGGAGATATGGGCAGCCGTAACATCTTAGAGAAATAAACATACCAGAGGTCACCATGCTATTTGACCCCACCACCACGGGGACGCATGACGTGAAGGACAACTATTCTCTCACCCTAAACAGAGTTCAAAGTACACACAATCACAAACACAGACAGAAAAACATCAATTGGCATGTGAACGTTCCCACAGTCATTTGATTGTAAAACTTGCCTTGAGAAAGACTACCCATGGTAGTCGAAAAGTGGGCGCATTGCATCTACCAACAACGCTGTGCTATTACCTGTATATCATTCACAACAAAAACCAATACATGGCGCATCGATTTTTCGATAGACTCCTTAAGTCATTTGGTCCGGATATGTACAAACCGTATCACAATGCCTTTGAAATTTGGGAAAACTGCTTGAACACGATGCTCTCAGCAAATTTTGGGCAGGTAAATGCTACCATGTTTTTGTATGAACCCATTCAATATGCACGTTTAATATTAATTGACAGTATAAAATCTAACTAGAATGAATCTAAAACTCCTGAGTGACGGTCAGTACAAAATCCATTGTCTAGTATTTGCCCTAACTCCCAGCTGTTTGTAGGCTAAGATTAAAAGTAGTCAGGCCAAGAACAAACGTTTACTCGAGAGAACACACGAACACGTAAATCTGATTAACACTAAACAGATGAACTTTGAATGAAATCAAATTTCACCGTTACCACCCCAGCGAATATTCATAGATGACTTAGTGTAAAAGCTGCAAAAGTCACCAGTTGGACTGTTTATCACTCGAACTTGAGTCGCACTGTTCTCTTGGCTAAACTTCTCCGTAGAATTTGCATGACTTTTTGGTGAAACCAAAATGTAAAATGATGAAATGCTTCCGGCTTTAAGTACCGTACCGGTCTCTCACAAATCGAATTCAGTCCGAGGAAAACTTGCACATCCTCAGTCGCAATAATTTGAATGACCGAAGAAAGTGAAGCGAGCAAGACCAGTATAGTAATTCAGAGCTTTGTTTTTGTAGCAGATGAAGTAGTATGATTTTTAAACACTCCATACTTTAGCCTCAAAGCTGTATCTACTAGTAAGAAGCTACGGAAGCACCGTATGTTTATTGTTTGATTCCCGGTAGGGAGTATCGGCATTGCATATCCACTCCGTACCTAACTGGGACGCGAACTAGAGACGAATAAAACCAAAAGGACCGGCTGTCATAGGATCATCCAACATTAACACCGCATTGTTTGAAAGAAATTCGGTCATTCATTTTGGAAAGGCATTTTAGACATGTCTCATAGCTCACTTAGTTGTACGATAATAAACGTCTTCCTAGACCCCGGGTCACTTCCATTCTTATCATCATCTTGATCGGAAATAGTGTTGTGATGCAGATGACAAGTTGAAAATGAGGATCAATTCATAGACGAAGCTTTTGATTTTTGTCACAGAAAAGGAACTGGTCCGATGTGATTTAAAAATGGAACAAACAGTTAGTTGTGTTCTTCAAAATCGATTTATACACTGACAAAAGCGTCATGTTTGGTTGTAGGCTAATTTCACATACAGACAAAAAGAAAAAGTGTTTCGTCATATTTGAGAACGCTAATCTGATTGCTAGAATCTAAACGTTGTTGATTCCGACGCCATGATTTTCCTGAAAAACATTGCCACAAGTCTTGCGTAGTTAGAAACACGTCACCTACTAAGGAAACCATACTCTCATCCACTTCTCGTGACCACAGATTTCACTCCTTTCATGGAAATTTATCAATTCTCTATTTGACCCCTCTTCCAGAATTTTCGACAACAACGCACCGAAATTCGAGGCAGAGGGACCACTTGTGGCTATCGGTATCGGGATGGGTCGTACTGGCACAATCAGTTTAAAGTTGGCGCTGGAAATTCTTCTCGGGCAACCGTGTTATCATTCGTACGAGATAAGTACAAAACATCGAGATCACATATCCGTTTGGCGAGAAATTTTTGAAAAATTAAAACACGATCCCAGTGGCCAAATTTCGGGAGATCAAATACGACACCTATTTAGAGATTATCGTGCAAGCACAGATCATCCTGTCTGTGCATTACATCGACAGTTAATGGACATATATCCCCAAGCCAAAGTAAGTTACCTGACATGAATGATTAAACTAATTAATAATGAACAGTGCATTACTATCATAACCTAAGCTTATCGAATTCCAGACTTGCTTCTTGGAACATATGAATATTTGTACAGCCATTTTTGTCCGAAATTCTCTAAAAATACATCTGTCATAGGCTGTGTACAAACTAATGTCATACTACTATCCGACTCTCGTCGATCGTTTGCCTATGTAAAGTTTCCACCCATTTGTACGTGCACACGAAAACAATTTCTATCAATACTTACCCGAATTCATTCTAAAGTAACTCTTTCTGCGTGAAATAATCTGGGAAATTTTTGTTCGTTCTACATTTTTAATACTCAATTCTCTCTCCCTTTCTATCCCCTACCACCTCCCCACGAACGTTTGTCACCCATTGGTTGCAGTTTATTCTGACCACTCGTGATAGTCATTCATGGATCAAGAGTATTCGTGAAACCGTCATGCCTCACAAACCTCACTTTCCACCCACTTTTGCCGGTCGTCTGGGTGAACGACTTGTGCTTGGAGCCGGATTTTTGTATGCAAACACATTGTCGTTCAACTACGCCTTAGGATGGGATGTGGATATCACCGATGACGACCAGTGTGCTCAAGCGTTTGACCGAAGAATAGACGAAATTACCCAAACAATTCCGGCAGAGAGACTGCTAATATATCGTATATCTGACGGATGGGAACCATTGTGTCGCTTTTTGAATTTACCAATTCCTAATGTTCCATTCCCGCATGCAAATTCACGAGATGATATGCAACTAATGTTTGACACGATGCGTCGACGAAGGAACATGATGCTTCTAATCGTTTTATTTGGTTTATTAGCACTTATTGCACTTTATATCATACTTCCTGTTTGCTTAGTAAAATTGACTTGAACGAGTCGTTCTTATTTAAACCATATCCGGTTGTAAGGTTTATTTCGCGAAATTCATGACGTTATTTTCAATAAACAAACTACCGAACAATCGTTTTAGCAGGTACTTTACAAGTCACATGACAAAACGAAAAATAACTGAATATCGTGAGAACATTTGCCAGAAGTATATGAAAATATTCATCCTTTGCCCACTCTCCCGAACTACTGCCAGTGTAAAAGCAAAAAGGGATTAAATTCCTCTCTGTGACTAGCCCAAATATCTCATGTTTGGATGTTACTTTGAAATTCCAGATAAGTTGTAACAGCCAGATAAATATCAGTTCATTTGTATATGGTGCCTAGGAGTTTTCCCTCTATAACTGTCGGAAATAGCTCCAGATTTGACTGGTGTTATACCATATCTCCAGTGATATCGGAACCACATCAAACTCATCTGGATTTATGTCAGACATCATCAGATCGAACTTCCGAGTGGCTGAATGAAATGTTGTTCGCACGTGTTTATGCAATGTTAACTATCTAACGGGGGGCCCTTTGCACGTACGTTGTGTGTAAGGGGCACTGATTAGCTTTCCATTACCTTGCAGTCATCTGTGATACGTCCTAGGCTAATTCCGAATATTCATGACCGCCGATGGTCACGCAAATAAGGTTGAGACATTTAGACGTGAAACTCGCGGTTTCAAATCCTCCATCTGCCAGTCAACTTATCCACTCGGCAGCTTTCTGTTGGCCGCGGTTCCTCTCAAAAACGATACACAGCGTTCTTTCCCTAGAATGGAAGTAATATTTTATCTCTCTTCTATCTTTTACTTTCTTTACTGATGTAGCAACAATGTATTTGTTTTCAAGGTCTCGGCCAACAGAGGGCTACCAAGTGGGGAAATTGACCGGCGGTGGGAGGATTCGAACCCGGGACTTTCACGTGCAAACGCCACGACCTTATCCGCTAGGTCAACGCCGGCCAATTGATAGATAGAATATGAATATAAGAGTTAAGAATTAATAATTCCGACGTGATTCCGAAATTATGTGGGTAGTGTTATTAGTCCAGATGATTGACATATCACATGATCTTCACAGGCACGGACATTAATGCATGCACTAGCTTAATTCATCTGCTCGTCCCTTTGTAGATCAGCGTCAACTGCCTATTCTTAGCGCCCGTGATTATCATACCCTAGTCCATAATATGCATATCCTATTCAAGTAAAACATTAAAACGCCTACAGGTCATGGAAAGATCGTTGGTTCCTAACTCGTCCAACATACCCTCATAGGCAATGATATAAAAGCTGAAAACAGGTGTGGTTATTATGAAGAAGCCATTTGGGATCTTTCACATTTCTTGGCTGATTGCCACGCCCAACCTAATGAGAATCCATTTCATTACATGCCGTTCCGAATTTCATGGTCATGCCTTTCGTCTCCTCCGTGTACTGGAGTCTATGGGGTAGGAAGCATACGCCTTCCACTGCAACCGGCGGTGAATCATGTATTGAAAAAAAGAACTGGGAAGCACTACTTACACTTTGTTTTTTAATCTGCTGCCGTTCTGGAGTGCATTGACCACCTAATGAACAGCAACACGCGATTCACCCAAAGTTTCCCATATTCAGAGTCTTCTTATTTCGTTTGCTTGTCGTGCATCTGTTGATCTCGGATGACAATTTATCAAACAAGCAAGCGCTGAAATCTAGCATTTCCGTGACTCTTCTTTGTTTGTGTCAAACACTTGAAGGACATCGTATTGCTGAGTTACACCTAGGTCCGCTGAACTAACACATTTCAAACATAGTGGATCGATTCTCCAGACAGTTGTGCTTTAGCTGACCCGATTACATTAGTGGTTGAAAAAGAAACAAAATACGCGATGGGTAGTTTACTTACATCATTACAGCGAGCTTAACGTTCTGCTAAGAGATTTTCCCGTAATTTGTAACAAGCGAAATGCGAACATATTCAATCAAAAGCACAAAAAAGAATAAAGTCACAAAACGTTAGCGCAATACAACGGAAAAGAGTAAACCAAAATCAGACTACGCGTGATGATGGATCCATTCAGCCAACTTTTGAAAACCAAACGAACTAATGCACATACCATACGCGATCATTATGTGGGCCGTTTAAGTTCAGGCATTCTGTCACTCTCTGGTTTATTTTGATCATTTGTTTCAATAATGAACTTCTCAGAGTGAAATTTACGCGGTCTGGTAGATTGAGTAATATCGTAATTTAAATAACCAAAAAACGTATGTGCTATGTGTTCCGTAACTGGTAATCAAAGGAAGTCTCCGGTAAAATAACTTAAAGATCGATTATGCTGTTTGCGACAAATAGTTTTAGATCTGTGATTTTGCATATGTTGAACTTCGCCCAAAAAATGTCAGACTAAGTTGATTTAGAAAATGATATACCATGGAGAATTTGCTCACGTGTTTCATCCTTGTCGGGAACCATCGACTAAGCGCACCCTTGGAACTAGTGGATAACGAATCTTTGATGCGAGTATCATTGAATGACTGTTTTACTGCGGGTCCAATAGAATCAAAGATGGCATATAGGAAAAAAGAGTTCGAGTTGATGGATGTTCAGTATTCAAGTCTTCGGGAGGTATTTTTCTGGAAGCGACGTGATGGAAATCGTTTATGGTAGACCTGCCTGGAGGCAATTTTATTTTTATTAAAGGTTCACTGATGGACTATGTTGGTTTTTCATATAATTCTGTTCCGTTATCGTTCGGGCGAAGAGCGAGGGACAACTTGGGATGTGTCGAACTAATTACTAAGGGTTATAATCGAGCTAGGAAAGAAGTGCTTGGTTAACAGTATGTGACTAGCAGGGCTATGTCAGTTGTTATTCGCGGCTGGGAAATTGACACGTAGTAGTGGCGCTTTTGTACTAACAAGCCGATGAGCTGCACAAATTTGCTAGAACAGTTATATTATCCAGTAGGTCTAAATTCTGTCTGCACTATTAAAGCCCCGGCCCACAGCCTCCGATTGCTCCAGTCGATTGATAGAAACCTACTATCAAAGGATACAAGCAAATTTCTCGGATCTGTGTTACAGCGTAATCCCGCCATGTTTTTTGCCGAACAGGGAAACTAACCCTGGAAATGGAAACATGTATTAACGTTCAACTGAAATTGGCGCAAAAAGTTTGAAAAAATCCGTGGGCTTGACAGTTCTGTTCAACTCCTGGGTATGTGTACGTCGGATTGTAATTTCTGAGGTGAAATCGTGTCCTGGCCATTGCACGAACAAGTTCTCAAATGGCAATCAACGTGGAATGGCCTACTGGATCAAAGGAAAAACTCGTAATTTATCAACTCCGTGTGCCACTTATTTCCTGAGACCAACAGGGTCAATTTGTCATGGGAACAGTGCAGACTGAAATGGGAGTTAGAACCTGTGTTAAAAGCTATCGTGGCAAAGAACTGGCTCCATGCAAATTAGACGAAAACGTGCATATATGAGCATTTGGATGACATGCTGCATTAAGAAGGGTAAAAAGGTCGTATCTTTTCCTGAAGTGTTCCGACGATTCCACTATGGTTTATTTCAGATGTGACGGCCTCAATGCTATTTGAGAATGTTTTAGCTTTGGGCAAACAGGTGCAAGATGCTAAGTGAATTCGACTTCTAAATTTAGTAGCAAATATTCTGGTTGGTTCGGACATTCCCGAACAATACTGGATCTCAGAAAAAAACAAGGTAAAGAAATGGTTTTTATGCAGATAGTGCACCCTTGAGTTGAGTGCTTTCTTATCCACCGGTTAATGCACTTAACACTCCATACTGAAGCGTGAAAGTAGTCTAGGATATTTTTCAAAACCAGATGCGGTGGACAGAAATTCGTCAGGTTAAAGACCTCTATCTTCTGAGGTTCCATTGTCAACCGATATTGTAGAGCCTTGCTTAGGGATTGGATGAGAGGTCAGCAGTGTTGCACTTCAGTCGGACGACGATTAGTTATGCAATACCTGTAGTCGACAAACTGGTTTAAATCGAATAATTCTGCTACGAAATGGGTTAGTGAGTGAAGGATCTGGGGAGAAGGTATTGCTGGTGTGAACATTGCGACAAGATATACACAACCTTTTGCATAGCTGAGGATTATCTGAGCCTGTCTATTTCCCATCGTTTAGTTGACCAGTACGTTTTTATGAAACAACTCACCGCGTGATATCATCGTTCAGCTCACCATTAAGAAATCATGGAAGCACTGTACAGCTGTTTAATCCTTGTTAGGAATCATCAGCGGTGTCCAAACTGGGACGCGAACCCGGGACGTTTTTCATTCTTCTCGTTGATCAGCCGGTTATTCATGAAACATCATTCGGTTGTAGTACCGTGCCTCTAGCATATGCTTATGGTATCAGATGTCTAGATTTGTTCCCGAGGTGCAAATAATGGCCAAATTTAATGTCGACAAATTAGCCTGTACCCGCTGAGCACGTATGTCCACGTAGGAATTCCATACCATTCTTTCGACAGTGTTCACAGGATACGGTGCGTTTTCTGTCTGTTGTTTTCCTACTCGACCTTGAGTTGCATGCGTGAACACACGGCTGATCTACGTTGTTCCCAAAATGTAATAGGCTGGGTAAATAAACGATCCACAAAAAAGTGAAGTCAAAAAAAGAGACCTTTACGGTCATCGAATTCAGCATATCCGTCACATACGACCCAGGTGCCGGGACAGCTATGGTTTCTGTTGGCTACTGGTGGTAGCCATGACATGACATTAAGTTCTGCAGTAGTTTGAGCTGGATCATTATATAATTTCTACTTTTTTGTTCCATGGTCGCTGCCTAATAGCGTCTGTCTATTTTTATATTCATTTCCTTCTTTGTCGACGTTTGGTTGCGTTGAGGTATGCAACTTCCGAAATGACAGGTATGTTGGGTGAGACGCTTTGCTTATAGCTATCTCCTCTCAGCAAATCAGACAGTGTGACTGATGCTTCAAGTACTTTGTTTACACTCTTGAAGGTACTAAATGGAGTATCTCATTGTTCAGACTTCATTTGGATTTAAATATGCGAAACTGCCTAAGAACAACTATCACGTGCGCTTTCTAACATATAAGACTTTAAAGACACTATTAGATGAATCTTTCTCTCTTAGGGTGATTTTCTGACTGTGAGTTTTTGGGTTGTGACATAACTGCGGGACTAGCTCTTCTGCTACTTACAAAGCTCGGGCCATGAATCCAAACATTTATTTCAGGCATAAGTAAACCAACCGAATTCTGATTGGTCTGTAAGTGCAGTTTAGGCATCATTTGAGCAATATGTAGCCAAAATAAGTCCAATTCTTTGTTTCTAACGTGGTGAGTCGTGAATTGAACAACTTTGCCCGCGCATACAAACTGCGTAAAGAGAACGAATGAAACGACATGGATAAGGTGCACGGATAAGGGTGCTAAAGAGCAATTTCAAAGTTCGGCGTGGATGCAAATCAAGAATCTTTTGTACATATGAATGGGTAAATGTGAGAACACTTGAAATATGGTCTGTTAGCGCAATCTTTGAAGTTCTATTTCCACTAATGGATACATGCAAAAGCGTCGCAATCTCAGTTTCACCACTACTGGTGTTACCGGTAGGTAGAAGTTTGTTCGTGTTCAATAGATTCGTAATAATGTGCCCCAAGCACAGACCCTAATACGGTGACCTAATGAAAGTAACCCCTTCGCTTGGCACGTTGAAAAAGCAATCCTATCAAACCAAACGCAGGCGCACACATAAAATCCTACCTGTGTTGAGGTCAAGACGCTGTCAGTTGAGCGTAGCACCACTGCTGTTAAATATCAACAAACCAAAAATAACTCCCTGAATGCAGACGGAAAAATGTTTCTTGAATGAAATGTAGAAGGAGGACGGTAGACCGAGGTTAACAATTCAGTCACACAAACCGTCACAGCCCAATGAGGTTCACATACACGAAAATCACATCGGAGCATATGACAGAGCATTAAGAAGTCGATTCGGACTAGTAGGCTTTATTCGACTTGTAAGAACGTACTTGGGCTGAAGTGGAAATAGGTAACCGTGCGATGAATGTATGGCAAAGGATGAATGAAAGTGAATTATTTCATGAAAACATTCAGTCTCCTACTACTAACACGTACCAAGTAGTCAGGCTCTGTAGGTCATCTTCAGAGCCTTCGTCGTACCTGCACCGAGGCCATCTATCAGTAGGAGTCGACTGCTTGTGCTAACGGCCTGTAACCGTGCAAATTAGTGACGGATAGGTGGAACATCATGTGGTGAAGTTCAAGAAACCGTTCAGAGCCTCTCCGATAGCGTAATGGCTAAGGCGTTCGACTCAGAGTTGTTCGTCCCGAGTTCGCGTCTCAGTTCGGGCGCGGTGGATATGCACTGCTGATGATTCCTAACAAGGATGAAACAGTTGTACAGTGCTTCCATGGTTTCTTTATGGTGAGTTGAACGATTATATTACATGGTGAATTATTTGATGAAAACATTCAATCTCTTACTACTAACATGTACGAAGCAATCGAGGTGTGTAGGTCATATGCAAAGCGTTCATCGTAGTTAGGCTACCTGCAGAGAAGTCATCTATCAGTAGGGGTCTATCGCTGTGAGCTAGCGGACAGTAACCGTGCAAATCAGTGACGGATAGGTGGAACATCATGTGGTGAAGTTCAAGAAACCGTTCAGAGCACACCCGGTGGCGCAATACCTAAGGCGTTTCACTCAAAATCGCTCGGCCCGCGTTCCCGTCCCAGTTCGGGCGCGGTGGATGTACACTGCTGATGATTTCTAACAAGGATGAAACAGCTGTACAGTGCTTCTATGGTGTCCTAGTGGTAATTTGACCAATTATATCACATGGTGAATTATTTCGTGAAAGCTAGATTCAATTAAGATGGTGTTCTTCTGAGCTGACGGGAATTGTCAGTTTTAATGTAGGTTTACGCGCTTGCTTGGGGTAGAGTATTATCGGGATGTGCAAGAGCAACTGAGTTGAGCATCGCCACCTGACAAACTATTCACAAGTTCTCTGTTGTCGCTTGAATATTTCTGAAACAGTGTCGCATTTGGTGTTGGAGGATGTCGATGTATACTACTTGCTTCTAGCATGTCCCACTAAATCATCCACGGAATGGGAGATTGCCTTAGGCCAGATGAAGGGGATTTTTAACTCAAGGGACGATTCTGAATCTGCCATTAGAACATCGTTTACCTGAGCTGGCTTTCGTATAGAGGCTTTCTGTTCCTTGCATTGTGATACAAGCACATTGTGCACTGCAGTTGATACCCCCGATTTCATCAACTGCGGCGTCAAACTTGGAGGATCGATCCATCCGTTTCAACAACATGGGACCAGGAACCGTTAGGCATATTGATACAGAAGCTCCGGTGGCTGATGAGCGAGGAAAATTGAAGAGTCTTTCATACGACATACAGTTAATATATGCACACAGTAACGAACGGATGGAGTGCAGGTTTTCAGGAAGAGCTGATTCCCTCTCGGAAATGGAATAACTCTATCTCTGCAAACCAGGGAGATGGCTCTAAAAACGGTGCAGTTCACGCATATGACCCGGTAATTTCCTTGAGGGTTTTAAGAAATTGTATGGCTGAGAATCACGCTTCTATCACTTATATACTCGGACAGCCTAGTCTACATAAACCTCGAACCTCTGAGTGTATTTAAGCTGGCATATCGGGTGTTGTCAAGGATTGCCTGAAGCACCCAGTGATGGCCGGTGGTAGCCAAACGGATAAGGTCGTGGCGTTCTGGCGTGAAGGTCGCAGGTTCGAATTCTCCCACCGCCGGTCAGCTTACCCACTCGGTGGTCCTCTGCTGGCCGCGGACCCCTTCTTGGAAGTTAATGCACATTGTTGTTTCACTAATAAAGGAAGTAAAAGATAAAAGATGGTAGAGCAGTGAATTTCCGAGCACCAGTAGTCATCGCTGATACTGGTTACGTGCCGACGGAGGCAACGAACCTTCAAAGTCAATGTTCAGTCCTTCACAAGTTAGTGTTGTTTTGACTAGATGTCTATGTGGTTGTTTAAAGGATCGTACAAATGTCGAAGCGTGCAATTTGTAATGTCCGCGATAGAGAAGAGCAGGTATTTGATTCGTGCAATATGGGCCATTTGGAGTTACTCCAGGATGACTCAGTGAATCATGTAGTTCTCTTAATTAGGTTGTATCAAACAGAGAACTACAAACCGTACAATAGATTTTAGTCCCACCGAGTTTTTTCCTGGCCTATACATTATGTCGCAATTGTAGGTCAACAATTCAAATCGACAGGGTTCAACTTCGTCATGCTTGATCTTTCCTAATGGTCTGTCTTTGCACATAAAGGACACAGACAGCTGATCTTTAATAAGCTTGAAGTGAATACTTAGAAGGTAGTACCACCACATGCAAACATCCTCGACGATCACGCTGGCTTCTTTTTCCATCAGTAAGTGGTGCTTCTCATTGGTGGATAGGATATTTGAGAAAAATGCCAAGGGACGATCGTTTTGACCCAAAGAAGCCGCTAGGAAAACGTCCGGTGCGTCTGTTTTGACTTCCAAGGGAGAGGAGGCCGGTTTACATTTACGAACACAGCACTCTATAACGAATTCTTGAAGTTGTCGAATTCCTGCCCTGCTTATTGTGTCAAGCGGATAGATTTGTTTTCCATGAATCGTTTGATCTTATTGGAAAACGATGGTGTCCATTGTAAATAGTAGGAGAATATCCCGGTGATGCGACGCAGAGCATTTCGCGTATTGGGTTCATTCTCCTGAGACTAGGCCTGACCTCTCCCTGAGGTAGAAGATAATCAAGAAATTGTCACGGTTTTGCCGAAGTTAAAGGTAATACCATATTTTGCAGTAGCTTTGAGAAGTCGCTCAGGGTTTTGGTCGAAATCGGACCTTGTGAAACCATTAACTAATGTTACAGTGTACAAAATAGTTTCCTTTATACTTCCCATCTTTAGGATTATGACGATGGCGCGCTAGAAGCACGCAACGCCGTTAGTCACCCCGGAAGGTGTGCGACGGAAATGATAAAGATCTCCACAAGTTTCAAGTGCGGTGTACCGTTTCGTGTGGTCGGCAGTGGTAATCTGGTTGTAGGCACTTTTCAAATTCAGTTTGCTGAGTGTTGCGTAGTGCGGTATAATCTCAGTCATCTTTCTGATTCGTGATATCGGGTAAGCGTGCCGGTATGCAAGCTGATTGGTTGTTCGGCTATAATCCATGTCTTTTCTGCGGGTTACACCTTTAGTCACCAGGACCTATGCCTTCCAGGGAGAGTTGGACGGTTCGATGTTACAGTCTCCCATGGGACGCGGGATGTAAGAACAGATGAAGCATTCATCCCAGTCAGAATGTCTGAGACACTTGACGCCAATAGACTTACAGTCAGGTGGTAATTGGGTAGATAATGGAGGAAACTTTACTTAGGCAGCATCCAAATAGCAAAGTGAAAGAGCACCGCGTTCGCTGTCAAAAGGCATCTTCACTTTCTCATGTAGTCCGAGAAAGTCTTAATCAAGCATGATTTTGCCATAGAGGTTGCTCATGACTGAGATTTCGACATTTTCATGCAACATTTTGATAGCGAATGGCTGCCGTGCAGTAATTGATGCATGGTTATCCGTGAATCCCACGGGCATAACTTCCAAATGGCTGGAGTCTACAGCAGGTTGTGAGACGTGACTGTCGGAACTCCCGGAGTCTATGATTGCTTGCAGTTCGACGATGGTTGCGTACGGACGACTTGCAATATCTGTCACGACAAAAGACAGTAGCTAATAGACAGCCTATGTGACGGGCAAAGGGGTCGGTTTCAGCTGCATGTTGGCTTGAAGTCGCCTGTTTTTCCATAAGCTTTAAAAATAGCATCTTTTTCGGAGCACTTAGATCGCGGATGTCTGAAGTAACCGCAGAAATAACAGCTCTCTTTGGAGAAAGCGGCCACGGTTGGCACTACTTCGCTCAATGGACTGCCAGATGGCGTCACAGGAAGGCGGTTCGTCAGGGTAGTAAAAGAACACGAAACATTCTCGGCGGTGATTGTGATTGTTTTTCAGCCGCTTTCATTGACCTGGCCTCATTGTATGTTGTTTGAAAATCTAAGTTGGGTTGTTCCAAGAGTCTCGCTCAAACAGAATTGGACTGTAACCCGGTAGGGAGTATGTTGCGTATCGTACCGTCGCGGCATCCCTTGGTAGCATATGCTTTGATCTGCTGTACGACTTCCTGCTTTAACTTGACAAAAACCCAGCGTGCAAATACACAAAAGAACTTGTAAGGATTACAGAGTTTCAATAGCGCTATCAAAGTCTGACATTCGGAAAGAAATTCGCACATGCTTGAAGAGGGAAAAATAAATAATTATATCCATTATGTCGGCCTCAACGGCCTCCATCCGCTTCAAAAAGCTTTGAAGGTCCGTGACCAATGAATGCACTGTTTCGACGCATCAGCAGCGTTGATGTCGGCGCTGAATTCGTCCGGGCCTAGATATTTTTCCACGTTTTGTCTTCCACACCAGCTGAGCAAACTGATGTATAAATACTGGAACGTAACATGGGAGAATATTACAGAGAACTGAAAATTCGATTCGTGATGGTTCGCCTTACTCAATCGGTAGGATCGTACTTGGGCTGAAATGGAAATAGATAACCGTGTGATAAATATATGGTGAAGGGCGAGTGAAATTATTACAACATCCCTTTGGCTTTTGGACGCCACATTTGTGGTTATATCATGCAGGTACTAACGAATTGCCTTTCACAGGCTAAATGAACAAAACGCCCAGGTCTGAAATGCAGCCAGTGCGTAACTAAATCACTGGTCAGTAGGAGCACAAGGCATCGCGTGATGACGAGTTATTTGTCATTATCACTTGAACTGAAGCTTCAGTATACATATCAGTGAGGAATATCAAGCAGTATGAACAAGCAAATTTGACTGGACCAACACATGAACCCTTTAACGAAGCCTAACATATGGTTTTGGGTTGTTTGACCTTGTCCCAGGAGTAGCCAATCTGCCAGAAGAATATTGGGGAAAACACGTATCCTCCTAGAAAGCCACCAATCGACCCGAGAGAGCGAGTCAGCCTGTATTCATGTATACAGTGGCGCGGTTCGTCGAAAACGAGGGCAGTTGACCGGGCAAGATGGTTCGTCCAAACGTCAGCCTGCTATTTGACACTTTTGTTGCTTTGTTTGTATTAGCTGGCTAACTCCTCCATTCGGCGAATGACGAAGCGAAGTTTCTACGGATTGAGAAAATCACTAATGCCGAAGAAAAAAGATTTCGATTAGTCAAAGGAGATTGGCAACAAAATTTAATCCTAATAGGTACTGAAAAATATTCCAATTTTCGTATTGCAAATGGGCCGGTTTTATCTTATCATGTAACCCTTGCACCTATCAAATTCCTAATGGAGTAAGTGACCTTATCAAGTATCACAATGGTTGCGACAGAATGGTACAAAATTAACAGCGGTTTGCAAAAAATAGCAGCTAATTTAGAGGCATTTTGCAATTAATTGTATGGTAACCTCATGTTTTATTTTGGGAAACAATAAACCTATTTTCCACACTCTCTCTGCTCTTGATTTCATGTCGTGTCATGGAAAAAAATACACAGAGAAATATTATTTCTGACACTGAAAACAGCCTTTCGAAAATCTAGAGATTTTTTTTGCCGAAGCGACAAATATGGCCATTTGTGTGCCCTCATCGTCCACAAGATTTATTTTATCAACTTCTATCCCATCCTTTAGGAACCTTTTTGAACACGGCATGCTAGTGCATAGGGAAACATTCCCACACAAGTCTAGTCATGTCAAGATTTCTGTTTCGACACCAGAAATGTTGCTTAGTAAATTTGATTTTCTCACTGTTTACCGTGATTCATTCCAGTCTATTTTCTGCAATTTGAGAACACGAGACTAAATATTTTAACGAAATCTTATTGAATCACCAAACCAGCTAGCAATTAGGCGAAATCATATGACGCGAAACTTCTTTGATTTATTACCTGTATTGAATAACAAACGAAATAGATAATCATGACAGAATCCACTGACGTACCCGATCATTAAATAACCGAAATTATTTTATTGATTATGGATAATAAATAAATGAGCGAATCACGTTTTCTTCCGAATTATTCTTAGCAGTACTAATCTGCGACATGAGAAATAACTATTCATGCTCAATGAAATATAGTTATCTATTCGTGTGTGGGAAAGTGTTCGCATCTCGGATACACCCAAACAATTGATCTAAGCTTACAGCTTCGAAACATAATTACGGTCCCCAACCCTGTTGGAATTCATGCAACATCAAACCATATTTCGATTTGTTGATTCGCTTTTGTGTAGAAGTTACTCTTGTGGTAGTTTGGCTCTCTCGTAGTGGCCATTTTATAAGTCACCAGGGAACTACTTTCAAAATCTCTATTTCTAAGTATCACTGTCGTGATGTGTGTTGGAAGACGACTCGTTAGTTTATCCTGGTTGTTTAGTGTTTTTCGACGAATATGAACCACTAAAATATGTCATTTTTGCAACCAGTAGTCAAATGCAAAACATTGCAGTAGGATGAGGAATGAATAATGAAAAGTTTCCGCCTATAAAGCAGGCCGGATGTAACCACAGCAGTCTTATTCGCAATTTACCTAGATGCTAACATTCGCATATACTTATTATGATCACAGTTACTCAGTAATAAGAACCCCCATATCGACTTTCATACGGTTATGATCAACAATCAGTTGTATGTGCATATTTTGCAAACGATTTGTTCCGTCAACAGTCACCATCACAAACACATCATGAGTCACGGAAAAGTGAGCACAAACATTTTCCAACTAGCCACCTTTAAGCCGGTGTTCATTGTGACCTTGTCTGAAGATATTCGGTTCGTAACAGGAATTTTATAGCTTTGGAATACGGTTAGATGGAGTCACCACGGGGTTATAATTGGTAGTAAAATAAAAACTTATCCTACTGATTCACTGGGGCGAGGCGAACTGTATTTCCTTTCGAATAATATGTATGAACCTACTATTTCAAACCCATGTTCCCAAAACGGTAATCAATAGCTGACCTGCTATCGCTCTTGCATCGTGACAGAAGCACAGTGGTTAGCGCGCGACCAACCGAATGGAGTAGTCAAAGAAGATAGCGTCCCTAGACATAACGCGCGGCCTTGGAGACAGGTAAGGGTTAAGCATCGAACCCGTATGATGACCAGAAACTGGGGTCATGCGAACCAAAAGCCGCATCTGACTGCGGCCTATGGGAGATGACAATGCGAATTTGAGAGCTCCAATGTTGTTCCCATGCAAGCGCCTTTCAAAAGGCTGGGTCATTTTTAACAACAATAAAACACCGCGGTAACTGCGCCCATATACTTTTTGGATAAGTTGATATGCTACTAATACTGCTACTTCAAAGAAATGAATGATGAGCCTTATTTTGCAAAGACATATGATCAAATCGATGAAATAATTTAACAGTAATTCATGAACACTTCAGTCTTTTTTATTTCAAAGTTAACGGCACATCTCACTAGAATCTCATCTGAATCGTTAGGAGCTTGAGTGAATGATAATTCCATTTAGGAATCATGCGGGGATTCATCGGAAGATTTTCGTCGGTCAGGCAAAGCTGACATTCAAATAAGATTGTAGTTAGAAATTAAGAAAAGAACGCACTAGTGCAGGGATGGTTGGACAGAAGAATACTGGATACGCAAACCTGAAGAGCAGCAATAACCGCGAAATTTTGTCCATCCATCCAAATGCGAAACGTTTTACATATTTATATACCACCAAGCTATTTATGGCTGTTTTTGTGAGAATGGTACAATATGTACTCATTCATTTATTGCAGAGATAGTGCAATAGCAACAGTTTCTGACACCTCAGCTATCTCGGCGGCTGCATGATGAACACTGATAGCGTGGTAACCGAGATCATCACACTCATATCCAAGGCTCGAATGACGCATGTTGGAGTGAAGCACTTGTGGTGCCGACCTGGCATCCCACTGAAGCTGAAAGGTCGCATATGTTGGATCGCGATGCCGTCGGTTTTGTTGTGTGATTGCGAGACATGCTGAATATGCATGCCGTTTAGAGATTTTTGATCATTGATGTTTGCGTCGTATCACTAGGATTGGACGGAATGAGTGCGCGAGAAATGTTAAGGCAGTATTCGGTACTATTTCACATATTATCTCATCAATATGTGCCCTTCTTGGCAAACATTGTTGTTTGGGTCCTGTGTTACCCACGACAAACACATGAACACCGTTTCGTGTCCTGTTTTCCGTTCCTGTCATACAGTTGGAGAAGCTGCTTGAAGGTCGACAAATGACGTGGAAATGGAGAATGATAAAATTAATAGCGAATTTGGTTAAAGCAATTATACTAGGTCTTCGTAATTTGGGTTCGAAAGTTCCCTTTGAATGTGATTCATCGTATATTCCCGTGATTAGCCTTCGAGGTCGTATCCAAGAGGTGAGTGATCTGAAAACCCTTCGACAAAAACGATGTGTAAATTTTGGTGGTCGGCGAAGGTGAGCAAATGCCATTGAGCTTGAGAGTAACGGCTTTGCCTCGGACCAAACGGTTTATTTCGCTGACCTTCAAATACTTTTTCTTCCCATCAAAGAGCAAACTGATGGGTATCATGAAGTCCACGTCTGCGATGGGATGACGGTTGTCACAGGGGAAGCAAGGTAGTCAAAAGTGAGCAGATGCTCCATGATCATACGGATTTTTTAGTTGTTCACGATTTATATCGTGAAGGCGGATGGTTCTGTGTAGCGTTTATAACGACCAGGTCAAATAAGGCTAAACTCTGCGCCTGTGCAGGCCAGAAACCGAAATCGGGTCGATTTGTCGAAAATGTTGACTACCTATGTCATAACTGGTTGGTTCCAGCGTATCCTTGCTGTTAATTTGTTGAAGAATGTGCTGTGAAACATGGAAAGGGCGAAGCAATTTCGCAAATTATGTTTCAATCGGCGATGATTGTAGCAAACCGTTCTGTCAGAGGACTGCTCGTCTGTCGACATCCACGAGATCCTCGTCTATGTGTGCAAAAGCTACCGCCTCATACAATTCAACTACACTGGACAAAACTGAAACGAAAAGCAGCCTCAGATGACGTCAACGGTAGACAAGGTAGAAATACAGTGACATTAAACATGACATTGTGGCTAGAAAACCAAATTACACCATACCGCTCCACAACGCTTGAATTACAGAACATCCATCTTCAACAGATTACAGCGTTCGGGCACGCAGCTTTGTCTGTAAGTACTTTTGCTACTTCTGGCACTGGTTTTGATCAGGTCCATGTCGGTAGTACTGGTCATTAATGCCATTCCATGGGTACACCTACTATTCGATTTCAAGTACACTGATCACGGAGCGGATAGGTGCGACGGCTCACTATCCTGCATTGAACTATCTAGTAAACATAAAATCGTCAACTCACAGAGGCTCTCATATCTCAGTAGAGCACCTGATTGGTGCGAAACTTTACTGGGAGTTCCACTATGCACCAGAATTTGTTTAAGGGCAAACGTTTAATGTTTGAATGTAGAACATATTCTAAATAAAACCAATGGACTGCCTGTAAGGATAATTTATACCACGGAGTTCTGGCTCACCCGATGTATGGAGATGCGATAATTGCATGTCTACACACATGCGGAACATGGCTCCAGCGCGAACACATCTATGGCAACGCAGAGCTTTTGTTTCAAACAAACTGGAAAACTGCTTATTCGTCTTGATTCGGTCCGCAAACCACCAGAACAATTTTACAAAGGCCTATTTTGAGTGATTTTTTGTCGCAATATTATGTTCAAGGTAAATCGACTGGGTCGAGCTAAGGCCTAATCAGCTGTAAAATTTTAAAATATATAACCTTTAAAATAGCATACATGGAGATAACTAGAAACAACATTTAGCCCCCCAAAGCGTAATTTTGAACACACTATTGATTTCATTACTTTCAGATTTTTGGGTTGCGCATACTCTGCGTAATTTGTTCATATTTGGTAGAGATATCTAAGGTCGTTAGTCGTTGCTAAACAGGAAAGGGCCCCGGCAAATAATTCACAGTTTACCGGAGCGTACCGCTTCAGAGTTTGCGTGAATGTAATTTGCACGCTTGGAACTACCAAACAAGGACAGGCTTGCACCAATATATTGCAAATCATAGCAGAAGTAGGAAAGCATACAGCAAGTGGATATTTTCACGGCAGAAATATCACCGCATCTTTTCTCTATCGGATTCATCAATTCTGTAAATTCTCTTAACCACCGCATTCATTTTGGTTATAATTCTAACCGGCGCACTTGGGATGCTACCCCTTCCTTATTCGTCACAATCGTAAATCCTTAGGTGCCATGATGAAAGCTGTATACGGTATCTTTCTGCACTGATCTTCTGCACGCGATTCTTTCCCAAAGTCTCCCCATGTTCACAAAATGAAAACGCTCGACTATTATAAGGATGGTTACCTGATTGCTTTACTAACCGAAACCAGTGCCTAGGACTCTGCGGTATAACGTCAAAACCGTTGGTTAAAATCCGAACGACCTTCACGGTGCTGTTCTTCACTCATATCTCTGTGACTGATTAACTGGTACCTCTTGACACTTGTTTACGTTTTCCACTAATTTGTCGAGCTCTTATGCCGACTCAAGCTATGAAGCCTTCGAAAGATTTTCCAGCAACTTACTTTCTAAGCATGTATCTCTTCCGTAACGAACTGGCGATGACCACGTTTGGTTGTGCCAAATGCTTTGCAAAAAATACTTCATCAACTCATAAATAATCGGAACTTTGTGTGAGGATGTTCGTTTACCGTTCGATAGCTCAAGGTTGCGGATGTTGTTTTTTGTCTGTTTGCGAATGTATCAGTCGGAGTACGTCAACTAGAAAGCGCAATTTGGACTACACGGCTTGCGAACGGCTAGACCCCAAATTGTGTTAGCACTATCTGGCCTTCGCATTGCTTTCGATTCAGCAGGCAACCGCCGAAAATATTTTTGCAATTAACTTGTCATTTATGTGAATAACATTTTCCGAATTTCGAAGAAATGTTGAATACTTTGGATGGTTGCCTGTTCCCGTTTTGTCCGCTGTATGTCAACTCAGAAGAACTAAGCAGAGTTCATTCAGTGAAGTATCTGAGAGTTATTATTGATTATTGGCTTGCTGTCGTCTCTGCATCTCCAAAGATCCTTTGGAGGGTTTCAAAATGCGAGATGAAACAGTGCGTCATTTACCGTTCTGTTTACCAGTGTGTTTCTTAATCCTTATTTGTTCTCCTGTCAGTTTTATAAGTTCACTTGTGAAGAACGTTAGAAGTCTCCGCTTGCGAATGGCAGGTATTACCCTATGCCCTCCATATCGCTGAACGAAAATATGTGATTACCTTTTGTGCACACGCGAAAAACTTGCTCAAAAGTTACTTTGGAAATCCCACTGCTCCTCTGCACAATACTCCCTCACAGTACCCTCGCCATATTTCCACACGATCCGCTTCTTGTTCCAAACCAAGGAGGATTTCCATTTATAGGAACTGCATTGATTCTTATTAGGCATAGAGTCTGAAAAATTTGGAACTTGATTCAGCTGACTTCTTAAGCGACCTATCCTGAGCGATCAAATTACGCATTATCTTCTCGGTGCGTTTCCTTCGTTGTTGCAAAGTGTCAATATTAAATTTGTCAATATTGGTTTTGAGTAAAATGCAGCATGTATTTGCCAAATAGCCTATGCAATTAATGTGGAAAGGCAAAACATGCCCGTGTTGAATTTCTCTCTGGTTGTTGGCTAGGCGATCAAGGAATGCCGCCTCAAGAGGTTTTCTTTGACAGTGTCATGCGCAGTCCTGTTGAATAAATTACATGCTACTGAATGTAATCATATCCACGGAATTTTCGCAGATCTGAGATGTGTTCTAATGACAAAAGGTGATGACGTCGATGAACATGCAAATATTTCTCGAAAAAGGAGATGCAAAACAGCAGCATGGTTGCGTTCTTAGATGGGCATTCACCGTGAATCGGGTCAACTCTACATACTTTGGCTGACACTTGTTTCTGTTCATCGAATTTGTGGGGGTTTTATGAAAAACTGTAAAAATTTGACTTTATTGGGGCAAAGGTCGAGTTTTAAACAGAAGACAACGATTTCCCGGGTCAAAATAGGACACTGAGAGGCCAATGGCAAAAAGGGAAGCCAACGTAGATAATGGGCCATTTGAGGAAATCAAACGAACGGATGCTCTGGGACCGTGAACTGAATTAAATAATGAAGATAGATGGCAGCATTCAAGATATGACCGAAGACACCAAAAGCAGTTTCCATGGGTTGAAGAATGAAAGGACGGCCTTTGCGGGAGGAAATCCTGTAGACGATGAGGATAAAGGATTTTGGATGACCTTGAGAATGGGCTGCGGAACTGTGGGCTGTGGAAATTTTAAAATTTAAGATTTGGTTCAGAATCGTGTGGAGGCACCAGAGGGCATAATCTTGATGCCAATTTCCGCCCTCCTTCATACTAGTAAATCACATTCCAATAAACACCCCTATACGACGATGCCAGAGGGACACAAAAGCAACACCAGAACATTATTCCCCTTCCGGCAACGGGACGGCTGTCATTGGTCTGCCACCAAAGGTCCCGAAGTGAGCTAGTTCCTCGTATAAATTTAGTACACTTGCACGAGAAAATGCCAAAGAACTACTCTCCAGATGAAGGCAGTCACTAAAACGTGGTGCTTCCTTCCTAATGTAATTTTGAGATGGATGATTAGTTAACTTTGTAGCTATTCTGTCGTCAGTGAAAAACTTCTCTATATCAATGTATGACAAGCACAATACAACCATATTATGGTCCAGTGAATCCGTTTCACATATTCCACACCGCGCCACTGGCACTGGGTTAAGTATTCCTACTCTTGAAATGTTTTCTTTCTATCCGTAAGTAACGTCTCCGCTTATCTTTTTTCTCTTTCGTAGACCTCACCAAGGGCGACAAAGGTGTCCGTACTTATCACTACGCCCTCGATGTTCATAAGCAGTGGGTCGGTTCCGTTAGTAATGGTCATGTTAAGAAAGTTTTATTCCTTACTTGCTAGAAACCTATACAGTCATTGGAACAAAACTTGGCACACCACATATGAACCAACAACGTTGTCCTACCAATCTTCTTTTTGGAGCTAAGCAATTTTTTCCTGATTGCCTACTTGTGGTCTTGAGCAAAACACACCAGCACGCAGTAAGCTCATTATATTTGTTTAATAACATTCATGGCCCACTTCTAGGTGAGTACACGGGCTATACACCAAATCAAGAACGTAACAATATGTCTGAGTTCCGCGATACGGCACTGCTATTTCACTCATCACTTCTCCTTGAGATCATCGACGAGCTGAAAGATATCATCTTTTAGATGCATAACCTGTAGGTGCAAGATAATAAAACGACTTTAGTATTCATGAAGAGACTGTATGAAGTCCTGTTGCAAAATTAGCACATGGTCATGCGGCGACCAAATGCACCTGATTCCCGGGCATTGGTTGATTCATCGAAATACGTATTTCTCGGCAGACCTTGAGGCCATTCTGCCTTGATATTTGCAAACAGAAGTCAAATGAAGAAACTTGTAAAGAAACTTAATGCGATACAATTTCAGTACACTCGCAAGATGCGTTTCAGTCGAAATCTCTAGGCCAAAACGGCAACAGATTAATGCTACTGCTAATAAGTATATTTCTCGGTTTTCGAAAGCCGTGAACAAGGCAAGAATAAATTTGTACAAGGAAATGTCGAACAGAGTATGGGGAGGTGCCTGTGTATTCACCTGGTTCATTCGAGAGGCAACCTTTGAGGCACGATCAACGCCTGCAATTTAATGAGCTTGAAAAGCGTCTGCGAGTCCAAAATCAAAACTAAATGAAGCGCTTAACAAAGTGATACACCAACTTCTGAGGCTACTTGTCAGTAGCGGACCGTGAGACGTTTCGCATTCGAGTACATCCAAGGTGCTTACCACAAGCGCAAAATTTACCTGGAGGACGGCGGCAAATGTTGAGATATGGCCGAAATCTTCGACATTCAAAACTGTCATGCGATGAACGGGAATGTTAATTCCGAGACGAAAAAAGCATCCAATACGTTACAATTTGCTAGAAATTTGTCAGAATGAAATGGGGTTCATATGAATTGGATAAAAGAGCCGTACTTAATAAAAATAATTGGGTGAAATGACGTTGGAGATGAAGGTGGATGAAAATAGTAAAGACTGTACCAGACCGTTAGCAGGATGAGGAATTTTAGGTTTTTACTTGGACAGACAATGAAACCGGCAAGAATGCTGATTGCGCTTATACGCCGCCGGCGGAGAACTAGACTGTGAGTCACAATGGATAAGAAGAAAGGTTTTTAAGGCGTGGAACCTTTCATAATTATCCTTGCCATGATTGATCGTTATGCTGCCATCTTTGATGTTGATGTTTGGTTTTTCGTGGAGTTAATGGTCCAAACGTTGAAATTACCTATGTCTTTTGCTGGTAGTAGTAGTAGTAGTAGTAGTAGTAGTAGTAGTAGCAGCAGCAGTAGTAGTAGCAACCGTGTTTTTTTAACATTTGTGATGGTGCGCCAGCGTATGGACATTGAAGGCGTAGCTTAAACCGTCCGCGCGTTAAAAGGGACTATTGTCCGAGCGCCAGACCTGTCTGACAGCGTCCTGTAGAGGAACTTGGATTTGTTCCTCCAGATAGTCTGTTTAACCGAACGTTGACCGCCAAGAGCGGTCGCCACTTGTGCGTTGCTCACGCATGCGCCGCTCGCACGCTCCCGTCCAAATACACTCGACCTCCTACCGCTTCCGGCTGTCTTCCTTGTACCGGTCAAGTGTCGGGGTTGTCAGTATTGCGATCGTACGGATCCGAGTAAGAGTGACGC
>LUCM01008850.1:356577-383593 GCA_008360955.1 Fasciolopsis buskii | reverse complement strand
TGGAATCACTGTCTGTCTGCGCGCTTATTGATGCCACTGTCCGTATAGCAAAAATCGTCGACCGGAGAAATTGAGAAAGACGTTCTGAAATGATATTCGACGGAGCTCTGTTTAAAAATATCTTTTTTGGGAGAATGAATTTTCCTCATTTGACCACTGAGGGAAAAGCTTTTGAATGCATATGAGAATGAAGGAAAAATAAAAGTTTAATCTTAGGCAACTGAAACCCCGGAGGGGCTCAGAGGAACCGAATAATTCAGAAACGATAAAGCTCTTGGAAAAATTTAGAATTGGGAGAACCAGTTGGCGAAAGTGGTCGTTTTTACTGTTCCTAACCCATGCCATAAGTCATTATAAAACATGTTAATGGATTTGATTAGTAAGATGAAAATATGAGTGAGAAGAGACTGGTGGTGTTTCATGAGTAACCCGAAGACGGATGAAAGTTTTATATCAATTATTATCTGATCGAGGATCTGCGTTCGGGTGGACGGCGGGCCAAAGAAATTGATGGGAAAATAAATTGTTCTCCAGGTTACAGTGCAGGATCGTGAAGACGGATCGCAACAGCTACCGCCGTACTCAAGTCACGACACTTTACCAATCTAGTGTGTTGACCTTATACAGGGCATGAGAAGCTCATGCCACATTTACCGTGATTAGTCGGTGCTAGGTGTGAAATCTCCAATGCTACATCGATGAGTAACTCGATTGTTCGAGTGATCAGCCATGCAAAGTGGTGCCCACGGATGCGCTCAGGGACGTGCTCGGTCGTGTGGTCAATGTAGATTTTCCCACAGGAACAGGTAAATGATAGCAGAATAATAGTCTGTATCTTTCAACCTTAGTAACGTTACGGGGAGGGGTTAGGATAGAATTCGGAGCCTGGCTGCGTAAAACTTCATATTGATAATGGCTGTCAGTTTTCCTTGTGCTATCTGCGCAGGTATGGCATCCTACACTACCTTTCTTTCTACCAAATTCTTGGGAATATTCCTCCATACCTGCATCACGTTATTGGTTAATCAGTTTGGCTAGCCATTTTTTGGCGAACACCGTTCGCACCGTTTGATATCTTACCTCAGCCACTGCTGTTGCGTATATTCTATTTGCCGTATCAGTGAAACAACTAACTGGGTTTCATTTCACACTTGGAGTATGTATTTTCCGTTCCACGGTGTTGTTCTCTATGTTGGTCGTCGAACTGAACCGTCTTCTTGATGACATAGCTAGTTTATTGCTCAATTCCATTCCTTTTGTGCAATTTTGGGCGCAAATGGACCAAGCTGAACTCACTCAGCAATTGGTTCATTCTCTCCGAGTGATTACTTAGAAAAAATAAGAATGTCATACACGAAACTTACAACTAAATGGGGGCCGTGTACTGACGATTCAAGTAGACCACTTTCCAATCCTGCATAAAAAACCTTCCGAAATTGGGCCTGGTGAGGTTCATCAATGCTACACTGTCCCTTTGGTGGCAGTATTCATTTGCACTTGGCGAAGATCAACGGACCTGACAATAATTGACACAAACCGTGCACCCTCTTTCCCATGGGATACCGCCAGTTGCTTCCTCAGGCGAAGTTTATTTGGCCAGTGGCAACTTTTAAACTTTTTCCTGGTGAATTGTGATGCAATGACCTGGATGAAAACCACTAAACACGAGCTTGTTCGCCAACTCGCGTTTTCTTCACGTACCCAAAAAGAATGTCCAGACGAATTTAGAGTAACATAGAATTTACGTTTTGCCAGCTTTAACTAAATGATTCAGGAGTTGTTTTTTCACTACTAATCATTTGAATAATTTATCTATCACAGGCATATGTTTGGTAGATCTAGGTCGTTGAAAAGTGATTCCGGTCTATGAAGAACATCCAAAGGCCTCGAGGGTATCTCGTTTATTAACTAAACTGGCAAATTTATGCACGTTCAAAACAGAACAAAGATCATTCAAACTCGCATCCGAAAACGATAATTCAAATTGGCCCATTAATTTAAACAAGGGGGTCATACGGTCCGCTACTTCTTTCCTCCTAGCTCCGCGCGACAGGACTTATCAAGGCACAAAACAACTCCCTTGCTTTGGATCGCAACTAGAATGACGAAAGCAGTTGAGTGAATCCAACTAGACCTGAAGTTTTACCGGTCATTGCACGCATACTGGAACGACTCTCAGACAAGGAATTTCCGTTCCAGCTACGGTTCCAAGGAGTTGCTTAGACTTACCACTGACGTCCTTATTCTGTGGAATAGATTACTTGATATCTGAAACATTCTATTAAAAAGATAGTGGAACAGTATTTTCATGACAATATTGGAACAAGAAGAGAGTGAAAACAACTGTTTTTCGTTCAATTAGAATGAGAAACTCGGAATGCACATAGCGCTACTTTCGTTTTGTTAACGTCTTTAACCCGAGCAACATCAATATTATTTATCCGGGATTTCTTTGGAAACACTACAGTTTTGTAGGTCTCGTTCACGTACATGTTTTCCTTTGTTTTGAAGGTTTAGTAACCTAAGTTTTTCTGTGAAGGAAAACCTACTTGTCTTGCCATCCGTGCCTGGACACAAGCAGGCAGTCCTGGTTAATTGAATACACGGTTGTTTAATCAACAAGACTGACCTTGAAATACATAAATGACAACCTCGTTCTACTCCACACCAATATATAAAGTGCTTTTGGAGGAATGCGTTCTACATCAACCTTCTATCAGATACGACGGGTAAGCACAACCTCGTAAGTTGTTTCTAGCGTTTTGTTCTGTTAACACAGGCCTGTTACGGACAGAATTCCCATTTTTTCTATTTGACTTTAGCCTACTTGCTCGAAGGTTTACGTGCAATTCAGCTTTTCACCCGCTTCGGTTCTTCGACAGAATGGATATTTATTGATAATATTGAAGTAACTGGAATAGTGCTGGTCAGGGAGACATATGACAACGGTTACCAAGCCTTTTTTCCTTCTCAGGATTCTACACAATATTGAGGCTTTTCACAGAGGCTCGAGTGCATCTGAATAGCAAAACGAATGCAAACCATTTGAATGATTGAAAAGACCGGGAATAGCACGGATGAATATAGACTATCGTTAGTTACCTGACTTGTACTGCATGAAGCTGTCGTCATCAAACTATGCATGCCATATGTCCATCTGAAATTCATTCATGCCTCTGTGTATGTCCCCTTTATGTCTTACACATGAATTTTTCGTAGCCCTAGCTTCCCAAGCTGTTGATTCATTCCATAGTTTTCACAAACTCTGCTTTACCTGAGTGAACTATACTCGACACTTTTTCCACTTGCCACCACTTGGCACAGAATGAGGTCACCGAAAGAGCGGATGGAAAGCTTCATGCAAGGGAACTTGTAGAAGCAAGATCTGCAATTAGTAGTGTTCATACTGTACGGTAACCCGGAATTTGGGTGTCGGATGTTTGAGTAGCACAGCTGATTATTCACGACAGTATTTCACGGCCACTGGGACTTCAGGGTTTGTCATTCATCCCTTAGTCATTTCAAATTTCCAGTTGATGTGCCCTGTTAATCAAAGAACACGAGAAGGCACTTTTATCATTTTTAAATCTGTGGAAAAGAAATCTAACGCTGAAGAATATCAGTTAAATAGGTTTTATTACCATAATGTGGATCAATAATTCGCATATCGGATCAGCATAACCGGAATTCTTTCAGTCCTATAACTACAGACATTGGGAGCAGGTAAGACTTCATTCCTTGTATTTGGTTCCTGTAATTTATTTTTTCAGTATTTATGTTTGTCCTACCCACAAAATGTTCTTTGGATTTGAGCATTGTCGAAATAGGTAGCAACTTGATTTTCTTTTAAAATGGGACAAATTTTTATTTTCGTCCACTGAAAACATAATTGGGAGTGTTCATTGGTGAAGTATCACTTAGAGGTTTCGGTTGATGCTCTGTTGTCTCATTCGGAAATGTGTTCGAACTAGGATCCAGTAAGTAGCCATGGGTATACAATCATTAGTTTTGGAAACAATGAAGTTTTCTTTAGTGACTTCGGGATTGCTCACAAATCGAACGCTCCTGAGAAAACTGGAGATTAATCTTGAAACGCAGTTTCACTTGAATTTTTTGAATCAGTACTACCGCCAGTCAGTTAGATACGTTGTCCAGCCTGGCGTTTTTCATCAGAAATGCATCTAATAGACTTTTTCGGAACCTCAAATGAAGAAGCACAACTTTATGCATTCGGCAGTTTGACTTTCGATTTTGAACCAACTGTATATGGTTTCCAACTTTAAAAATAGATTTCTAGGAGATTCACTATTCCTATCAAGGAATCACAGCTGACACCCAAAATTAGTCAAATTAGATGCCATCCGGTCCTTTCGCAGTATATCAAAGCTCAGGTCACACAGTCAGTTCGTCAACTTTCGGAGCACCGACATGCTGATCCAACTGTACCGTAGTGGATGAGTACAAACAAAGACAGTCCTTACAGTATTTGTGCCATCTGTGATAATAAGACATATTGGGACAGGTTAACTGCCGTGCAGTTGTTAGGATTACCAGAAAAGACTGACTCACTAGCATGAGTTCACTGGGGAAGGATGCGTGTAATAAAAGCATAACGGCGTTTTTTGTCTGCTGAGCTCATTGTCGATCAATGAAAGTAAATGCATTTGGGAATTTGTGCGGTCTTGACCCGCCATTTCTGTTTGAGTAGATTTCGCGGATAGCTGCAGTTGCAACATGGATTGGACGAATCACGGATTCATCCACCAAGCACGGGCAAATCCCAAGGTGCCACTTGCAAATGTTAGGCAATTTCAACAATAAGGAATCAAAGTCATACAACTTTGAAACCCCACCCACAGGAACGTTCGCAAGTGTAAAAGCGCATTTTGTCTGTGGTGCAAATCTAGAAAAAAAAACTGAGAAAACTTTCAACGGCATCTCGCTCGCCAGCAAGCTTTCTGACCCTTTTACTTTCTTTACTAATGAAATAACGATGTATATCACTTTTCAGGGAAAGCTACGCGGCCAACAGAGAGCTGCCAAGTAAGGAAGTTGACCAGAGCTGGGAGAATTCGAACCCGCGACTTTCACGTCCAAACGCCCCCACCTTATCGGCTTGGATACTGCCGGCTGACCTGAAAAACATGTGAAGTATAACATCCGAATGAATAGTTATGAACCGGTCTGTTAGTTATGTAACACGATGAGCCTTGGCGATACAGAATGAAAGTTAGAATTCTTCGACTTTCCTTCATATTAGTCTCTTTTCAAGACCAGCAAAAATTTAATTTATAGCTTCACTGCGGGATCACAAATAAAATGTAAGATGCTATTCGTAAAATAGGCAAACTTTTGCGAAAAATCTAAGTTCGTGTGGTCATTAGTCGGAAACATTACTGAACTTTTAGTCCCGAAATTAGTGAAGCTTTTTTGCGCCAGTTCATTTGTGATCGCTACATCTCGTACCATCGGGTCTTGAAAAAAGACGTAACAAGAAGGACAGGAAATCCGCTTGACCTGAACCAATTCATCATTGAACATATCGATTCGGACTATGTAAAATCGGAATTCATGTCTAATTTCAGATGACGTATGCGATAATCAAGGCATACACGGGGTCAGTGTGTGGATTCTTGTGAATGTATGCTGTTTCAGAGTTAAACCTTTCCCCTTTGCTTCTGTCAGGTCGGAATTGTTAAACGGGAGGTAAGAATAATGAAAATGCAATGTACTTACCACGCGGCAAGTGGAAGGAAAAAAAATAGAACTTCGACGCTATTACGGAAGACCGTAAGCGTGGTTCAAAAATTGCTTGGAAAATGTGCCTTTTTGTTGAGAAAAGTTGGTAAGATAAAAAACAACACGCTTGATGCATGCAAGACCTAGAAGACCACGGACGATCCCGCGTGTGTTTAGTACTAATATATTTTTGAGTGGGATTGGTTTTTCCTCGATCGAGACAATAGATGTTGGCAGAATTAAAATGGTTCATATTTCGTGAGCGCTTCTGAGTAGACGTCCCTATGGATGAGAATAAGAAATGAAGCGAAATTAGAAAGACGTGTCTGGTGCACTGGAGAAAGCAAGAACTTACTCAATGCAGCCCCCTGAATTGTGCACAGCAAGGTATAAGAAAACATAAACATGCTAAAGTGCAATTAACCAGTGCATTCTAGTCTTTGATTAGAGACTAATGTACAAAACGAGGGTCTTGCACAAGGTTATTGCACTTATTAGTGAAAAGTATTGTTTCGGACAAGATCTTTCAGGCCATGCATCAGTATCAATTCTACTATTCGAAGTTACTGTTAGTGTAACATCACAAATTGCAAGAGGTTACCGTATTGTAGGAATTCTTCCAATTTTTTGAAAAATGCCATCTAAGCAGTCAGTCAACAATGAGACGTGCACCTAAAATATTGTCTGTTGGTGCAAGTGGCAGTTCAACGACGCCTGTTTTGAGTACACGCTTCTCACGGGAACGTGACCTGGCGAGTAATCGATCCAACGCAGATATGAGGCGAAAAGGAGCAACTTCGCGTTTTCATTTTCTATTGTACGCCTCTCGGACAAACATGAGCTATCGGTTTGACGCAGTCCAATACGATGACAAGTCCAAATTGCTGCGGTACTTTCTACAACTGAATAAAACAGCGTAGATTACTCAAACGCCAGCAGTGTTCTTTTCCAATCCTTGTATTCCAAATTGTGAGAACGGAACGAGACGACGACAAACGACACTGCTGCTGCGAGTCTGTTTATCTTGCGACGACCGAGTTTGGTCTTCAAGTCGAGACATATTGGGGTCATATGGATTCGAAAAGTAATCCATATATATTTCCATGTGACAATGATGCGAAAGACCAATTCGAGCTAACTCGTACAAGGTTTGAGCTGAAATAAATCTCTTAGCGTTTCATGAAGACACTTTCGCAGTGGCCTTAAAGCCAGTTCGTTAAGCAGTATTTTACTGCCGGCCATTATTCCGTCAGAGTAAAAACACATCCTAGTTTCCTTTGTGCCTCAAGTACAGTCACCAAAAGAGATTTTTGTGTTGAATTTTAGCGCTGCTATCTGTAAAAATCGCAAAGTTTGGACTAGCGATATAATAAAGTAACTCATCCAGCGAATCTAATTGCTTGCTTTTTACAAAAAAAGCTGCAATTCATTTTTTTAAGAATCCAAGATCGAATAAAAATAACAGAATATGATTTGATTGCTCAAAATTGTTTGTCGCTGCATCCTGATGCTGGAGTGAACGAAAGAGACGAGATCCTCATTCCATCAGTCCGCAGACTGAAGGAAATACACGCGAAAGTTTAGTCAAAAGTAAATGAGCTGGAAAACGTGACTAGCCGATTGATTCCATCAGCACACCCCTGGTAAAAATTACGTCAAACCCCTTGAAGGGGCCAGTGTAATGAGCGTGGTCTAAGGGCATGATGAAAATGAGACAGATCATCTATTCAACTGGGTATCGCTTGACCAAGTTGGTTCGTTTGTTCGTTCACATTCAAGCACCCGGTTGGGACAAACAGAGCTTTTTCGATTTAGTTTTACAAAGTAGTTATGCGTTTGTTCGCCCACTCAGGTATACGACACCACAGAACTTTTCGGCTAGTTTTATTTGTGGGAAAGTCATAGCAACTGCTTTATCGTCCTCTGTAGTCGTAATCGAACTGGATGTGGTCCCGATTTACTTGAGTACACGGTACCATCTGAGAACGAATAGTGCTACGGCTTAAGTCGGAATTTCTTCCTAACGACAGCAAAAGTGAACTGGGTGGAGTTAAATCCACTCAGGGTGAGACGCCTGTATAAATTAAGTGCGACAGAAAGTGGCGCCTGTTTTTCCAAGATTTGCGCACATTTTCTGTTATCACAGGAACAAACACTTGTGAATTCGATTGGCGAACGCTTCATGGATATTTGGGGTACCTGGCACGGCAGCAGCCAATTTTCGCAGTCTTTCGTTGATTGTAGAGTGACCTGTGTGCTGCATGCGACAGTATTTGATTCAATTGGGTCTTGTAGGTTTGTTTAGAAGCTTGTCTACTTGGATCGATATGTTGTTACATGGATACGAATTACATCATATTCAACGACAACCCGGAACTGAAGTTCTAAACAATTTACTGTTCAGTAATATTCGACTCACCATTAAGAACTTTTCTGAAGAGCATATTTTACAGAGCTGACTCATTTAATTTGTTGTTAATTCGAAATCATTCATCATGCCGTATCACTGCCCCTAAGAAGCCATGAAATCACTGCACAGCTGTTTCATCTTCGTTGGGAATAACTAACAGTGCTTATCCATTGCACCCAAAATGGCATGCACAGCCGGGACGAGCTACCCGCATCCGACAGCATTAGTCAGTAAGCTGCCAGGAAGTTTCTCAGCGGCCTAGTGAGACAAAACCATTCGATTGTGCTGCACCAATCCGTTGCTGATTTGTCCAACCAAAGGCAGCTGGTTCATGGTGATCGACTTCTACCCGTAAGTGACTTCTTTACTGATAGATTAAGTACGGCGAAGGTTCTGAACATGGCCTACAGAGCATGGTTACCTGATCAATGTTAGGTTGTATATCATGCGATGATGTTGAGCAGGCCGTAGACAGTATGCCCAGTAGCTTAGTGGTTTATGCGTCCTAATCACAATCGTTCGATCCTGGCGCGCGTCCCAGTTTGGCGCGATTGGTACGCACTGTTGGTGACTTCGAACAAATAATGAAACAGCTGCTTAGCATTTCTCTGGTACTGCAATGATGAGTTGAGTGACGATACCGCGTGGTGAATAGTTTAGCAAGTCAGGCTATTAGAATTGTTGGAAATATTAACCATATGCAGTCGGCATTCATCATGCCTCGGCTGCAAATATCATCAGAGTGAACAAACGAAAATGAGTCAAGCAAGCTAGCTGCTTGACCCTTGAATAAAGTCTTAGCGGTCTGTTTGACATAATCAAAGTTTATTGCGGGGATTATCGGCCGGGCAATCATCGCCTATTACATCGTTGACCACTTCGAAATTAAGTTGCAGGTAAGCAATCAAGTTTCGCTGGCACGGTAACTTTGGAAATGATCTTGCACTATGCCTCGGTCGAGTGATAGAAGGTCATTTGTCCAAGTCATGTTCATACGAGTAAATTCAGTCAAAGCAAAGTAGATGATGTTGATGATCTGCGCAAAAGTCATGTGATTCCGGAAGACAATGAATGACATAATGAGACAAATAAATTTAAAACCAGCATACGTTCACTTGGCATCTGAGGTGAGATACAAGACAATTAATCAGTGGTTCGTGATCACCGAATGGGTAAACTTAGCCACAGCACTTGCTGTTAAGGCAGGTCAGCTAAGAATAAAAAATTCGCGCCTGTGGGAAGTGACAGTGAACGCTATCATACACGGATACCTGATCAATAGGTAGCAACTGGCCTCGAACATGCCGGTTTCTTGCAGACGGTGAGCTGCATAGATGTTTAGAGCATCGCAACCGTGCAAACAGCTTACCCCATGCTTTCAGTCAGAGATTTTCCTACTTTTTCTGTAATAATAATTCTCCTTTTTACAGTATAATTGATCTTATTTGCTTTCAGTATTAAGCGATTGAGCCCAGCACGCGTTTAACTGTTGAGTCAACACGGTATGTCCTACTACAAATGTTAAATTCATTCGAATGCGAAAGTCCTTAACCGGCTAGTAGACAACACGTGGTATGATAGTACAAATTACATGCATGGATGGGGTTCGAATTCCATCAAAATCATGCGTGGACTTATTTGAAGCATGGGAAAAGGGGGCGTACAACAAAAAACCTTGTTGAAGATTGAAAGATCAGCGTACGATTTGGGAGATATTAACAGGAATGTAATGCGTGAGCATTAGATGCAAGGAATGAAACATTTCTATGTCCATTATGGGAGGTGCAAATAAAAAACAACAGACGTGTTATTCTGACGAAAAGTGGGATCACTTACATATGATCAATAAATAAATGAAATTTAGGGTAACATAAGTTACACTACAAGAGTGTACCAGTTGCCATCAAAACAAGGCTGCATATAAATTAAGTACTAGGGAAGCTTCGAAATGTGACGACATGCACTTCTATCCCGAAGACCAAGTAGGGTAACAAGGTAGAGTTCATCAATAAATTGCAACCCACTGTTTGCTTCTAGCAGCAGAAACAATGAGGTCGAAACACGTACTCAAAAATGAATGAAAGGCACCTTCTGCATGACTGCTTTGCAGTTCGTCCCGCCGTATGCAGAAATATTCTTGCAGCTACATTAATTCATTGGTTTCTAACAGTCTTATTGTAGTGTGAAACAAAATGTATTCTTAGTAAGAAATAAGTCTGTGGAAATCGAAGTTAACTCAGTCAAAATTCAAGCAGGATGACAGGTTGCCGCCATCGTACATTATGACTGTACCTGGCTAGCATTATGTTGAGTTAAGTGCATTCAATGCCTTGTCTAGGAAAACTACTTAAATACTTATTATACGCTCGCAAGAGCAACCAGTGAAGGCTACTTGCGATGGACAATACACAAGCTGCGTTACCTTGTAGCCTAATGGCCTTACTGTTTCACCACTGCTGTCAAAATAAGTTTGTAACTCGCCAGTCGGATCGAGTTTCAATTGGTTGTCATTCTTTCCTGATGATTGTAACGTATTTGAACATTTATGACGCCACGGAACATGCTGGTGACTAAAGCTGAAGCTTCAGCGCAGCATTACTCCAAGAGATCCTCGTTATCGATTTTCGACCTTCCGACCACGGCTTATTCATGTGTGACGAGCGATATTCACTGAAAGAGTTTGAACTAGATGGGATGGAGATAAAATAAAGCAGTCAATTTCTTATCCGAATAATCTCATTGTCAAGCATGATCTGGAAATTAGTACCTAATGTTGCCAAATTAGTCTGCTTTGTGTATTAATGAGGTGTCTCCAAATCGTTATGAAACCCCCGGTTAATGAGTATTGAGTTGAACAACAGTGTCACATGTAGTTGCAAAACAGGTTCCAAATTGCCTAAATGAGTAAAGTAAAATAGGATGGTTTTCTTGGTTACAAATGAAACTTCCACAACTTTTTGCCATGCTCTGAGTTCTAGACAAATGAAAATTTTTGCTTCACATTTTAGCTGATAAAACTTTATTTCGTCTTCTAAGCATATTGTTCGAAAAAGAGGAAAATTGATTTGAAAACCAGTCCGGTCAGTGGTGGTGTTCGCAAACGTCCCGCTCTCGCTCCATATTAATCGTAAGCGTGCATCAATCGTGTTTAATTATCCAAGTATTTAAAGTCGTCCACTGAAGCTGGGAAGCACGAACGTTGGACTCGGGATTTATTGGTTAATGGCCAAAAAAAAAGTAAAAAAATGGAATCTATTAGAAGTTTCGTAAGTCAACTGTCGTTAGCGAAGATATCATATGTATTAGCTAGCATCCACCATTTCAAGGCCAAGGACCTACCTATTTGCCGAATGAGGCATTTATACACGTGAAATCAAGCTGGAGGTTGCTGGGTAAATCATTGGGGAAATTCTATTTCGGCAATCAAGACACATAAGTTCATTGTAGTGGATACCATGCTCCTAGGTTATTTGGGTGAATGACTGGCGGCTCTTCAGTTGGATTCACGAATATCTGTCGGTGTTACCTGGGTACTGCTAATCCAACACGTGTGATACTAAAGTATGCAGGATTCCTCCCTGCCCGGGTACCAATCCGACCAGATAAAGCAGTTAAAATATTTGATTTTTACAAAATTTTCATTAAATATTTCAAACCGCGTTTAGTGAATTGACTTTGTCTGGTATTGATGATTTCTTTTAATAAGAGGGAATTGTTGCTTTGGATCCAGTTTTGTCAAACCAAGTTTTCCATAAATCTTGAACGATGCGCTCAAAGCGAAGGCAGCCTTGAATGAATCTACTCATCGTGCAACAAACTGTTCCTGCTGCCTTCTAATGTAATGTCATTAGTCTTTACATTTTCAAGTTACTGTTTGGAAAGACGAGTTATTCGGTTTATCATATTGGCAACTGACATCGATTCAGTGCTGCACAGCATATCGTTACCCCATCTTCTTTCCTACTCGTCATCCGGCATATGCGTGCGAAAAAAAACGGCTCCTGCGTGGAGGTTCTTCAAAAATTAAGTACGACCGTAAACACATAGGGATTAGATTGATCCATCGTGGCGATGACGCAGATATCTGGCTTAAGTAATGGTAGGCCATGATAAGTTGTCGCACACGCGAAATTGAAAAATCAGAATATCCAGAAGACGATGACAAATCGAAAAAACGGGGTTTGTTCAGGTTGCTGCCATTGAGTTCAATAAAGTTAGTTTGGTTTTCGAGTAGTTTCCTTTGGTAATGGAAGTAGGAACGCCAACCATTTGAGTTGGTATTACAAACCGTAGTGGCCTAACTACTTCGAGTTTATCAATAACCCTGACGCGCGCAAAAGTAGAGCAGTACATCCGGTTAGTTTTGAGAAATTAATCAATTTTTCAAATTCTCCGGAATCAGTTCACCATTCCATTATGGATATGTTCTTATGGTGTTTCGGGAAGATAATTCACTTTATTCTGAACACGACTAGAACGAATTACATTGGATACCTGAAAATGGGACAGGTGTTCAGCTGTCACAACCATGGTCTTGGAAATGTGCGGTCCCCGGTGTGGACTTTTTCGTGTCTAGCAACCAGCACATTTGGATTCCATTTGGTTTCGCTCTCTTCCAGGAATATTGCACTTGCGGGTAAAAGCATAGCCGTGCTACGAGGAAATTTCCAATGTGATTGAAATGTAACGTGTTCATCTGTGATTATGGATAACGCACTGAAGAGCGGACGATTGTTCTGCACGGAGTTTAGACCAAGAAGACCATTTTTGTCATGTCCCAAAGTGCGGACTCGGTTCACATTCTGGCAAGTCGAAATCTTCCAGAATCCCCGTTCAACCTTGATCAGATGCATGGCATCTTAGACAGATCTCAAAGCTATCTCTTTTTTGTCTGGTGGATGAATAAAGCCTCAGCGCGTGGGTGCGAAGTTCACGGTTTCGGCTGCGTCTTTTACTCCCCACTTCAACATTCGTTTACCCGCACGGAATCGTCGCATAAATCAAGCATAGTCGACATTAGCAGCAGAAGAGATGTTATACGAAATTATTCTTCACTTGGTTTCTACAGAAACCTCACTGAGAAACCAGTGAAGCACCTTAAGCTAATCACTCCTTGCTTCATGTTCTACTCCTACTTAACTTTACATCCATAAAATTGTATAAAAAGTTGAAACTAATGGGAACAAACGTCCCAGTTGAGAAAGCCACCGAAAATCCACAAATCTAAAGCCTCACTAAGAACCAAATTGTGCATGCGAAGTTCAACTCATCAAAAGGCTACTTCATTTCTTGCGGATGTACTTGCCCCTGTTCGAAGACAGGTAACACCATTTTGTCTAAAAGATTAATTTAAACTCTCAACTTTGCTCAAAAGCGTCCAAGTGAGTTCTTTCAAGATTTACTCAATTCAAGTTGACTTATTTTTTTTTTTACAAAAGTCCCTCCCGATGAAAAGATTGATTTCATTTGAGATTTTATTTCCTCACAAGTTTCATTTATACATTCCCGTTGAACACACCAAGGGTGCTATTCTTTTATGCACCGAGAACGTTCGATTTAATTTTGAACGGAATGCATTTAAAGAAATTGATCTTCTGGTCATGGATCGTCTTTTGGTTCCAACCTTGGCAGACGTGTTTTGAGATATGATCAAGCAAAAAGCCTTTGATAATACTTTGAAATTTCCTCTTTAGAAACCGTACACTGACGACATCCTAGCGCTCTTTGGTCAAGAATATTGCAACCCTTTTATCAACACTTTAAATTCTGTTCATCCCAAACTTTCCGGTCCTTAGGAAAATAAAAAAGACAACAGTTTACCTTTTCTCCGATATTTTATTAACCAAACATCCCAGTGGAACGGTGCAATGCAACATCTACCTTACAACCACTTGGGGATGGACGTTACTTATAATTACCAAGTTTCACACCAGTGGCATACACGTGGGGATTAGTTCGAACTCTCTTCTAGAGAATGAAGAAAATCGTCACTTACGATCAAGGGGAAAAAAGACGTTCGTAAAACGCACGTTGTCAGCCAGTGGTTATCCTGAAGATTTCATCGATCCGTATCGGAAACAAGCGAAGCCATAGGGGAATCTGGCCACCGTAAAATAAAGGCAATTTTTTATGGCCTTGCCATTTAAAGATGACCATTTTTGTAGCCAAATTGAAAGAGGTGCTAAAGCGGTCATCGGAAACGTACCCCGTGACATACTTGTGTCTACTGCAAACAACAAGTTGGCATGGTCCACCCTTTAAAATTGCCAGTGTGTAATACAGACCCCAAACTACTGGCTTTCAGTAAAGCTATGCTTATTAGCATGAGTCGGCCAGTGATTTGCGCACAAAATTGATTGATCCTGAGTATTAGACTATCCTTGAATTAACCCGCCCAACCTACTTCTGCCTGTCAATCTGCTTCCTCGGCGACTATGTATATGAAACTTCCCATTTGGCTTAATCCTCTGCATTCTTCGCACTCTGTTGTCTGCAAACTAATTTTCTGCTTTCAAGGTTGAAAAGAGTCTATCGTTTCCGGTTAGGGTTTAAATATAAATATATGGATTTGCAGTGATGATGATTACAAACAAGGATGATGGGTGTGCCTTTCGTGTGTGCTTTCGTGATTTCTCTGCTGTCATTCGCCTGCTGTTAACACATTATGAATAATTTCCTCCTATCATTGTGTAAATATCAGAAGAACTAAAAGGTCGATAGCCACCGTCATGGTCTTTCTAGTTGATACGAGACCGCTTATCTTTTGACTGGTGTGGAGATGGTCACATTTGTCCTGTAAAACTGTACGGATGGCAAAATGGTGATGCTACTGAATCTTTTATACCTTTTATGTTAAGGTGGATTTCAATGTATTGTGCAGACCTTTGCGTACATAAACTTCGTATTGGTATCGGCGTTGAAAGTGTGTATTTTACTATTCTTCGTGATCTGTGACATCATGCCTCTGGGGTTTGCTTCTTTGCCACTATTCTTGACGATGATGAAAGGACTGAATGGTGATTTTCGAAATTTGCATTGAAAGTACACTGAGTGTAGTCGTTTCGGGAGATGGGCTCTGTCTTGGAAACAGCTACAAATAATTTCAGTCAGAGTACGCCACCATGACTGAGGACGAAACGTCGGCCATCTTGAGGGCCAAGCTCACCGAGAAGGCCTTCGGGAAAACATCAGAATGGGTTGCGACTAACACTAATTTTTAAATTCATTGGAAGTGATGCATGTGGATGACAATAAAGTTCCCCTCGTATGAAGGTTTGTACATGTCCTTGAGCGCAGTCATGGTGCTTGTGTCATGAAGCATGATCGTATTACACTCGATGGTAAATACAGCTGAGTAAGATTGATAGAGCGGATGGGTCATCCACCTCCATTTGGTTGGGTCTGTTCGGTCTCCTCTCTCCATCAAGCCAGACGGGATCACCGGTACTTTGCGACATTTTCAACTGTGATTTATGGATAAAATTGCTGTTTGGTCCTGAAACAATAAAAATATCGTAGCAAGTCAGAAGAAATCAGTTTAGAAGAAAGCACGAGGTTCTCTTACTCAACAGAAAACGCACGATTATCCATTTCGTCGATTCCCGAAACATGGGGGGTTGACAGAAAAAGTCATTTTAGAGCACATGTCTTATTCCGGAATTGGGTGACGAATTGAAACCTACTAAAGGGAGTTTCAGATACTGTTGGAATTAGGTGCTCACATCACCACCGGAACACACATTTCACCAAGTGTGGTCGTCTAAGACCTCAGCCAATTTTGGTGGTTCAGTGGATTCGAACTCATTTCCGAACAAGCGGAAGCATTTGTTATAAGAATATCGTAACGAGCAGTTTTCAACTAATTAAAGTTAGCAAAACGCTACTCAAAAAGAATTAGGATGATATTTCGGTGACACTGACGAGTTATGCTTACAAATTTGTAAAATGAGGAGTATGGGAGTATTCACAATTTTATTTCGCCACAGCACATTACTGCTGGCATTTGTGAGTCGGAACTTCGATTTGCAATCGGTATTGAAACAGTTCACACAGAAACCCAGGACCTTCTTTTGTACTGTATCTAATCCGAGTATTTGTGATTCACCGGTCTTGTGCCCACTCTATCCCTTTCTTGTTCTTTCTGAGTGCGTTTTTAGAGAGTTCAGGCGGCGTGATGTCGCAACAGCGTGAGCTTCCTGACGATATTGGGCATGACGTGGTGGGAACTTCTTCCCGAATGCTAAAAATCTTTAACTTGCTCCTCTGTCCAAGTTTCTCCCCACTTGCAGTTTCTGCGATTAATACACAGACAAAACCATTTCACCCTAGTTACTTCCTAATGGTAACAATTTGTTGTCTAACATAGCAACATTAGCAACAGCCTATTTGGACTTCGTCGATAACGTGTACCTTTTTATTGTTGCGCTTCATATTCCGCGACAAATTTGCTGTAACTTTTTTATTTGTTTTTATTTTGGTCGCTGCCCTTTTATTTTTCCGTATTTTTTGAATTCCATCATTATCGGCCTCTCTAGTAAGCTGATTCCAACATTTTACACAAACTTCCCGAAAAGCGGTTGATAAATGAATTTAACAACCAATTGAAATGAGGAACGGAACATCCACTTCAGTTTATTCCATCTACAAAAATCAGCCCCATGAGCTGGAAACGAACGTGCTATAGTTCACATAGCAACCGCCTACCGACCGTCGTGTTACAGTCATTATATACAAAAGCGGCTTTTGCTTGCGAATGTCCGGTTTTGACCTGTCCGCGGTCCAGTGATAACCAGTAACCAACTTGATTTTAATGGTACCGATATCCTGAGCAGGTACTTTTCCATGCATATGAAGGACTGATGCCGAAGAGAATCCAAATGACGTACCAGATATTTGCGGGAATTTTGTTCCTGGTTCGCATGATAATGTGTGATCCGGATTGCAGCTATACTCACGAAGCAGTCGAAATCAAGATCTTTCAGGAAATCAATACCACGGCTGCCATTAGTCTGAAAGATTTTTCATCTGTGTTTTGCTCCGATTCACAGGCATACGCGTTGGTTCTATAGATCAAAATTAGGTTGAGGCCCAGTTGCACAGTTGCCCTTACGACTGCCGGTCCGGCAAATGTTAGTATTTTCTGCCGTTTCAAACCCATGTTTGTTACAGCCATGTGAACCAACAAAAGCGCACCACAGGGGAATTATTTTCGCATATTCTTCCTAATTTCGTACTGGGAACCCCATTAATAAAGTTATCTGAGCGCCAAGTGACCTTGATCTGTGTGTGTTTGCGAGTTTGAGGGAGCATGCGCAAGTGTAATGAGATATAATCGGATTATTTTACACCACTGATGATGATTATTTTCTGTTTGTTTGTTTGTTTGTTTGTCTGTGTGAATGTGCGTGTGTGTGACAGAGTGAAGTCGCAGTTGATACGATGATGACCTTAACTCAGGGTGAATTCGCAGAAATAGTGTGCACTGACGACACACTGAGTTTAGCTTTGTATCCTTTGATGATCAAATTATTGCGACATTTTGCATATGGAAAGCAACAATTTATATGAGGTCATTTGACTCAGGTGCTCAGTCGCCATATCCGATTATAACGGTGTACGAAACAACTAGGCAAAAACGAACGCAAATCCTATTCTTCTAAGATCGTTCTCATAAGTCTTGAGAACAAACGCTGAATATCTTTGACTGAATTGCTTGTTCTAGCGTGGTCAGCGTGATCGTTTTCAGTGTTGCTGTGTGGTTCTGAATGAACCACTCCCTTTTCTGGCATCCGGTGCCCAGGAATTGGGATAGATTTCCATCTAATACCTGGGTGAGTAGCGCGTCTTTTAAGCTGCGGAATGTCTTCTAGTGAGTGAACTGGTTTGGTTATAACGCGAAATCCATTGTCACCCGAATCACGACCGATGTGGATGATAGTCGATTTTCAATGAGTTTTCACAAAAAGTGACGGGCTTTTTTCATTCATTTAGCACTCACCTTTTTACTGACTCCCATTGACAATGCATTCTTGCGCAAAATCCGGGCCATACAGTCCGAATGTCATCAACGTGAATGGACATTGCACATGAAAAGACTAAATCGGATTGTGGAACCATTTTACTCAGCTAGTTGATCTTGACCGGTTCATCTCGGAAAAAGCTCGCAAATGAAAATTTAAAAAAACAATCAGAATACCTCGAAAGTTGCAGCACCGGCCAAAATTCCTCACGTTATTGGATCAGGTATGACATCTGGAAAGACACTAGCGATACTGACCGTTCAGAGGAGTCTTCAGGTGTCTTCAGGTACACGACCACAACCTAAATAATTGAGAAAGCAAAGGAAAGATAATTAGCTTACGATTTCCGAATGCATCAACGTACATCTAGCTAGTTTTACGTTTTCCGGAAAATCCGGAAATCGGAATGGTGAAATATGTATTAGGTTTACTGCGTTACCAGTGCTCGTTTACTTCCGTGTTTTACCTTTCGTTAAAGTTCTTCTTCCTTACTGTATCGAGAAACAGTACTGTTTAGATCATTACATGGTCATTCGTCGAACTCAGCAGAGGAAAAGTCTATTTCATCACCTTACAGAGCTTGATCCATAACCTCTGTTAGTAATTACATGAATGCTGGTTGTCTTGGCGCGATTAGTGCTCACTGAATACGAATTCGTTTTTCGCATTCTCTAGTGTCCTTCAGCAGGTATGGCCTCGGGCATGTACTGACAATACAGCTCAACGTACGGTGCACGTTGCATTTGTACGATCTTGCCATTTTGATGCTGTTGTTTTAGTTAGCAGGTCCTTATTGCACAAAATCCAATAACAAGGGAATCGTATTTGTGATTGCTTTTTCTGCGATAGACATTTGATTATGAAAACAATAGTGGCATACGAATGCCTTCAACAGACGGGTCAACTTGGACGGTGAAAATTGGCTTCCTGGTCCGGTGTCCCTAATCCAGCTAAGGACGACTTAATGAATTGTTACTAATTGTTCTGATCAGTGCTGATGAATTTTGACACGCGAAATAGGCAGATCCTACGAATGACCTCCAACTCGTTAATGGATGCTTTTACTGTCAATCCAGAGTGGCGAGCTGAGTGATTTTCATGCAATACGCGATGTACGTGAGGAAAGACAGATGAATAGAAACTATCCATTTCGGATGAGTATTGCACCTTAACCAACGTCCCTGATCACACCGAGGCATGGTAATTCCATTGCTTCCCAATTACCCATCTGGTATTTAACTGGGATGATGATATCTTTATGCTTACAAATTTGTTCTGATCTAGGCTTTTCTCTGCACTGTGCCTGTCCTATTCGAGTGAAACCAATTTAAGGACAACTTGTTTCCGCGCTCGGAGGATTCCATTGCCCTCACCAACCGCACATAATCCCCGTGATTATCACCGTCCAACTCAACGTCAACAATGGAAATTATGAGTAATGCATATTGATATTCTCGATTGACATAATTATAGTAGTGAGAATTGTAATTATCAACAACACGGCCAATCTCATTAGCGACAGACCCAGAGTACACTCTTCCTCCTAATCTTATCTAACATACCCGTAGGCCCTAACATCCTAGTTTGCATAAAACATTCGTATTTTGAGCTCACTACGTTGATGACTGTACCAAATAAACATTTTACTGTTATGGATAGCGAGTTAACTGGTTCTTATGAATTGGACAGCGCATAAACTGTCATCGGAAAACGCTTTTCCCATAGATTTGTATTTAATGTCTGTCAGCTAATTTGATGCCGTTTCGACTTAGACCAGCCAGGGTGGAGCTGGCTTGCGGTTAAACATAAAGTTAGACGTTTCTTACTCAAGTGAGGACTACTTAAAAAAACAAATAGTCGGTCCTTTGGATGCTTCAGTTGTTTTTATGTTGAATATATTCTTTGATAGTGAGACAAACCCGCAAAAGACGGTACAAATAGGGGAACACTGATCAGCTCAGAGAACCGGTGAATACAATAAACCTGTCTGAAGCCAGACACAACCATAAGAAAATACGGTGACTGATGAAAGTTACTTCGATGATTTTTTCCTGAAAGGCTCGTTTTCGTTACTGAAGACATTCATATAAAAAGGCAGGCCGTTTGTACCGCATGGATACTGGCATTTTACCAACCCAAACTTCCTTTGATTTGTCAGCGTGATAATGATGAGACTCGTCTTGGGTTGCGGCTTTTAAAGTATGAACGATCAAAATATTAATGAAATGAAAATCTCTGTCCGTTCGTGAGAAAAATAAATGCTATCATTTTATTTGCTATGAGACCTTTTAGTACATTCGAGCATAGCAGAAACAGAGCGATTGAGCCTCACTATAAGCTGTTAGTAACTGTCGCTGAGATCCTCTTTTATGAGATTAAAATTACTATATGATAAAATAGATGGTTATAAACTGGTTTATATCCAAAATCCCGATATTCCTGACGGATCTCCATCTGAGATGTGCACCACGGGAGCTGAGTCTTTTGGCTATTGATTAGAGCATAATGGACAAGGAAACCATTGTTCGAATTGGTAAGACAACTATAAGCGAGATGAAGTTTCTAAACCTGATACAGAAGGCTACTAAAATCTGAGAAGGATTAATCAAAAAGTTACAGCTTTTCACATAGCCTTAGCTATTACTCATCAAAAACGACTTTGTATCCAGTGACGCATAAGGTGGACCTGTGGGCAGACCATATTAGCTACAGAACGACGTAAACAGTAACATTCGTGAAGGGAAGATTCCGTGTTTCTCTCTTTAGGTATCTGATCAGACGGCCTGGTATTTGATGACGTCAACAAAAGAAATATCATGCGTTTAGTTCAAAGACAAATTCGAATCCTGTTTCGGGTATTTGATAATCACATAGGGAGAGGTAGGGTTACATAAAATGTATTGTTGCCCAGAAAATCGAACGGGAGACGCTGAAAGTCTACTGCAACCGCGTGACAAAGGACCTTCGGAGTTGAGGACGATGAACACATGTGGATCCCGATGTGCCAGGCCGGCTTCATTTAGGACGGGATGGTAAATAACAAAAATCAGGGAATTCGGCTCCATCGATTAGAAAGTATAGAAAGAAACACGAGAAATACACGCAGTTGACTTGTTAGTATAATTCTAATTATGGAAAGCTCGCATAATTGTGTGAAAACCAAAGTTGGATTTTAACTATCAAAGAAAGGAAACTGATGTGAAATGGTTTGAACTGCTTCCAAGAAACCCAGAATATGCTCGATTACAACCTATGAAGACTGAAATGGTTATTCATCGTCAATTCAGGAAGCAGAAGGGTAGCTTTGTCTGCTTCCAGATAACCAATGGAGAACGTCCATAGTCATAAGATGCTCAGAAAATCCTGCGTACGATTGTTCACAAAAATTCTAAAAGTGCCAGCACATTTTCGAGGCTTAAAGCTCTGGGGAAAAGAGAAGTTGCTTGTAACACAATGATCAGTTTGCAAGTGCGTGTGTTTAGTTGTTGGAATGGGACAAGATGCTATTCACCAAGTAAATGCGATAAGGCGACCAACTTATAGGCGTCACTGGATTTTCATCGTAACCACAAGATAGTCAATCACCTTATCACACTTTTTGGTTGCCATCTCGACCAATTCCATCGCATAAACACACACACACATACACGTGTACTGGTTAGAGTGTCATAAACAACTTCTCTATCCTCCGGGTTTCAGGTTTCACCAACTGTGATACCACATTTAGAATTAAATGACTAACATTACGTCGTTCTTGAAGTAAGGACAAAAATAGACTTAGGATACACCAGGGTAAACAAGATGCCGGTGGTTCAGCTACCCTTAAGTGATAGCTTTGCTTATTCGAAACTTGGTAAGAAAATAGGTCGTTGAGCAGCAAAGTATGTTTTGCCTTAGGATTATCTGGACTTTTACGCAAATCTCTTGCTTGACGTAAGCCACTGGGATGAGTCGAAATCTGTGGAAGGTTATTCATGAACTGAAAAGAAATTAGGAAGGTGAGTTAACTCGCCAACATGCTACTTTAAAAATAGCAGCGAATACGGCAAGATTTTATCATCAGGAGGCAGGATAACATACCCAGAAATAATGAGCAGCGCAAACAAACTTTTTAGAGTGGATGATGCTACACCGCATGTGACATTGCCCACAAATAGACGGTCAGTCGAAGATATGCCCGGCGTAATACACGGGATGGTTGGTAGATGATTTCGGTTTCAGATGGCAGAGGCAATTCATTGGAAGACATAGTTGAAGCATGAGCAGCTCAAGAACTGGAAGGCCTAGCTAAGTGACGTCTTTTTGCGGCAGTTGTCGCTTACCAATTATGAATAGCTGACACCACTTACAATTATTAAGCAAAATCACATTTGAAGATTTGAGGTGCCAATAAATCAGTAACTTGTTGAAAGATTCATACTTTGACTGTCGATTGCCTATTGTTGACTACTCCTTGCAAATTATAGGAATGATGGTACTAATAGCGTTGTTTTGTTTAGTTTAGTGGGTAGCGCTGCAGATGAACAAACAAACGTCCTCGAAAACACGATCGTTTTCGTTGTTGTGGCTGCTATTCTGGTGTGCGCATCCTAGTCACGCGCATAAGCTTGAAGCCAAGTCAATGTGCACACAAGCATTCGCTGGGGAGAGATAATAAGGGAGAATACAGGATATGATAAACGGGCACTTTGGAATCTGAATTACAGCTGACCAGGCCCAACTTAGTGGCTGTTTCATGCTTAACTTTAGACAAAATTTAAATAGGTAAAATTTTTTCTAGAAAGCGGAATACAAAAATGTGTGGCTCACTGTGTTTCTGGATGTGTGAGTAACGGCTTTCATTTAACCAACAAGCCCTATCAATTGTAGTAACAAGAGACTTAAAAAGCTATTGAAATAACCACAAAGCACCAAAGTCCAACTCATATCTCAGAGGACATAGGGCATGGACATGGGATAGTCAATAATGCATATGAAGCGTACCAAATCTGAGGTGGGAACGTGAGAGGATTAACTGATTTAACTCCCATAATTGTCAGGTTATTCGGAATTGGAGTTCGTTTGTCTGTATAGGGAAGCGGGCAACATGGACTTGAACTGGGCATTCTGGATTACATTGCTGATTCCCCATAAATTTTTAAGTACAGCTCAACGAGGCTCAGAAGCTAATTGTCCCCAAAACAACAACTATATACCTATACCACCAGTGCAAGGGCTTCTAACCCCCTGTGCTAAACCTGGAAGGATTCAAATGGGGAGGCTAAGTGGTTCACATAGGCAAAAGTAGTTAGGTTATCGAATGATAGGACAAATCTCAATGTTGCTGAATTGGGGTTTGAAAACTGGTTTAATATGACGAACGTCACCTGGAAAACGTATAAAGAGTATGTTATCGGTCGTAAACCACAATCTGAAACATAAACATTGCATCACTTCGTCCAGGAAAACGATTTTCATCTGGTCCCGGAACGTCAATATTGATCGCTTATCCCGGACAGGTAGCTATTCCAAAATTAAATCCTGACTTTTTTAAACAACATGAGACAAGTATCTATCTACTTATCTATCTATCTATCTATCTATCTATCTATCTATCTATCTATCTATCTATCTATCTATCTATCTATCTATCTGACTGTCTTGAAGCAGAACTCTAGACGGTAAGAAGAGGATTCATTGAAAATGGCTTCCCAAGTAGATCAGATGATAAAATATTGGAGACAGAAAAGGAAATTCCCAGGAGGGCGGCGGTGGATAAAACTCGAGTATACATACCTCTGCCACTCAAAGGTGACATGCTAGCAGGGATAGTACGACGGAGACTGACTAGTGCCATCAGTAAGACATTTTACGCAGCCAAGCTTCGAATCCTGTTCAAATCCCGCCCCGTGGTGTCATTACGGTTGAAAGACAAAGTTCCTGATTCTGCAGTCTCGTTTTGTACCTATTCATTCATATGTTCCTGTGAGACAATGTACATCGGCCGCACAACCAAGCGCTTGTCGAACGCATCCACCTTGCATGGTTGGGCACTGGAACAATTAAGCCAATTAATAGTGCGGTCGCTTCACACCCAGCACTGACCAACCACTTCATGAATTTAAGGCAAGCCTTTTGGGCCCTGTATAAGGTCGGGTTTCAACAGTCTAGGTTGACAGTGTTACCTATTGAGCACTGCGGAAGCTGTCGCTATCCGTCCTCACAATACTCCACTGTGCGCTTAAAAACAATTTGTGGTTGCCCTTCAACTACCTTGGCCTACGCTTCTTTCCAGTGCAAACCTTAGAACACAAGACAATTAACTCAACACTTTCATCTGTATTCGGGTTACGCAGCTAACACCACGAATCCCTTCCTCACTCATATTTCCTTTTGATTAATCCAATCCCTCCTAAAATTTTAGCTTCCACTTGCAAACGTTCCTCACGAGTTCGTGTTCATATTCGAGCAATCATAAATATGCAATGCTGATGAATCCACAAAAAGGACGCAAGCGAACAGTGCTATTTCATTTTCATTGGTGAGTTGGATGTTCATACTGCATGAAGGTTCATGTAAAGTCAAATGTCCATTGCGGCTGGGTGTAGGTAACGCACATTTAATGGATGTGAAGTGGGAAGGAGGAACAGTTAGTTCGGTTTCAATCGCGTTGGCTGTAGTGGCAACAAATGTTCTTCAGCCAGCCGCTCTGCAGTGTAGCTGCAAATTTCTACTCATTTTTCTCTTTCTGTCTCTCTCTCTCTCTGTGTCCATTTCTTCCAGGTGTCAATGAAATACGATAGAACAAACTAGGAGCCATTGTCGATGACCATAAACGCAATCTCCTCAAGCCAGCTGTTAATATTGATGATTACGGTTGCACAATCATCTGCCTAGCAAATCTTGTAGCTTTCGTCTGTTCGCTAGAGCATGTAAGCCTAGTCGGTGAGTCGTTGATTGGTGGTCTGGCGTTTGTTTATCAGGTAATCCCCTTGTGTCTACTTCGGGCCCATTCCAGATCGCCGGATGACCCGCTTATACTTCAGAACGAAGTTTGTCCGTCAAGAGTAAATAAATTTGTGAAGTCTGTCATAGAGTGGGTATCAAAATTACCAACCACCAAACGTATCAATCTGCCTTTGACTTTCCCGTATATCATAAAAAGCGTCGGAGCAGAGTAATCCAGTAGACGTTGGGGACGAAATTCCTTCTTCCACTGCCATTAGTTAGTTACACGTCAGTCAGTTCAGGTCAAGTAAATGCCTTCTATGTCCAGAAGAGCAGATATTAAGCTTTCACATAGCCGAAAGATATTCTTACCGCGAACAGAAACTGTGTAGTGAATGAGCAGAACATGGAGTTATTTGAAACTTCTTTCTCGAGTTTTTTAATCACGTTTTACGAATAGATTCTTGTTGGGTGGAATTCGGTTTCAGACCCATCTGGCCCAGGTTTACTGGTCGGCTGTGACCATGTGGATTAAGTGATTGTCATCTGGAAGCCCAGAGGCTCTAATCCGGTTCCCGATGATCGCTGAGATGGTAGAAGACGAGAAGTGCCCTTATATGGCTATTCTTTTAAAGTCGCTAATAATCAGAGGCGGAAAGTTGAGTTTGATCTATTTTATTCTAACATATGTATTTACTCGTCAACGAATGGAAAATCATAACTGCTAATCATAAGACATCTAACGGTTTACTCAGATATTTCTTCGCTTGCTCAAAGCTGCTCCTAGATATTACGAGACGGTGAACTGGGTCATAAACTCAGCGCTAATTCTACTAATTATCAGGACATATTTAAAGAAAGTTATCAGTGTTCCGTTTTCTGTGTGAAATTGCCATTGCTCTCGCTTTAAAGACCTGCGCGACTTCCTATCTAGGCTCATGCGAAACCATCATCTGGCTTCAACACACTTACAACAAAGACAGGTATTCCTTCAGACTGCATTGTAATGCTGTTTCCCCTGCGATGATTCGATGCGCACATAACTCTAGCACTCACAAGTGCCTTGTTGACGAGATTGCTTGTAATGATGAAACCTTTAAAGTTGACCAAACAACCGCGTCGATGATCTTACTGTTGATCTGTTCAGAGACTTTGTGGGTAATAAAGCTTTCCTTATTAATACGCGGCTCAGTGTTAGCTTCCCAAGGCACATTCGTGTCACTTTAGTGCCTTCGACAGCCTCTGCCTGCATCGAACGAGACAAGGATTTCATGTTCAAACCGCAGTCCACAGTAATGAACTTATCCGTGAGTGAAGTTTTTCATTGGCATAGATCAAAATATGGTTTATGCATCGCGCTTTCGCGTCTAGGTCCAACACAATCACTCTAAGTTAGACAACAATAACCTATGTGCGTGTATATTAATGGCACGAATGACATTCCGTTAACGGTATTGATGTAAGCAGGCTGTATATAATGGGACTTGCACTGCGGTACTCATCCGCTTTTATTCAAATAAAGCTGGATCGCCTAGTCCACTTCGTTGGCCTCTCGAACTTCTTCGAGAATTATGATATCCTTGAAAATTACCACTGAGCACATTGAGAAAACACAAGTTGGCGAACAAGCTCGTTTTCAGTGATTCGTACTCATGCCATTACATCACTATATATATCTTGACAAAATATTTTCACTATAGGAAGGATTGGATTAGTCATTTACAAAAGAAATCCCTTCCCCACCCATATTTGTAAATGACTAATCCAATCCTTCCTATAGTGAAAATATTTTGTCAAGATATATATAGTGATGTAATGGCATGAGTACGAATCACTGAAAACGAGCTTGTTCGCCAACTTGTGTTTTCTCAATGTGCACAGTGGTAATTTTCAAGGATACCCGTTGTACTCGGACAGCGTA
>LUCM01008850.1:317034-345502 GCA_008360955.1 Fasciolopsis buskii | reverse complement strand
TTCTTGTTCTCCTGTTATTTTTGCAGGTTTAATTATGAAACACTTTAAAATTGTTCGCCGGAGGCTAACAATTATTAGCCGTGTCTTTTATACCACTAAACGAGTTGTCCTTCAATTTATGCAATCAGCTTTTATCACCATGTGAAGAATTTGCTCTCAAAATTCCTTCAGATCCCATGCATCCTTTGCACAACGACCTTTCAGAGTACAGCTCTCATATTGTTACAAGATCCACTTTTCGTTCTATATCCTCTAGAATCAATATCTGTAGGTACTCCACTGTCCCATATTTAGCGCGCATTTTGGCAAACCGTGGACGTGTTTTAGCCGAATTCCTGATCAGCCTATCATAATGTGCTCTGATTTTCCTCGATGAGTTTTTCACATTTTTAGATGATTAGTGCAAATGTTTCTCTATTTTTATTTTTTACCTTCACGTTTTTGACTGGAATGTGACATTTATTGTACGCAAATGTTTGTACAGTATAAAGCAGCACGATGCAGTTATTTCTTATGGTTTTTGTAATGTTGTTTGTTCTCCACAAGTCGGACGAACGCAGCTAACGGGATCAATTCTGAATACTGAGAAAACGTGAAAACTTAGTGCAAATGGAAAATTGCAAACATGTGCTTGCTAGAACTCAGGAATGAGTCAATATTTGTGTGGTTGCTAATACGCTGACATGCTTACTAGTTACCGCCGCACGTTGAAATTATTTGTTTTATACTTTTCAAATCGTTCTCGCGGTCTCACTTCATGCCATAAAATGGCGACTCTGCTTAAGAGGAGAGAAAATTAATGAAACAGCGTGCCACGTTAGTGAAGTACTGGAATTGGTTCCAAAGGTTGTTATGTCATTGCTTGTGTCATTTCATCTGTCATTACTTCATTGTGAAAATTGTCTAATTTGTACTGGAACATAGGTAAATTCTAACAATATCGTTAAGCGAAAATGCAATAGCTTTTTGATGGTTTTCTCATCACTCCCGCTGACCATAACATGAAGAATTCTGTTTTCAAACCGTTTTCATTGAATGGTGCGTAAATGACTTGATATCACACTTCATTTGTGCCCGGCGCAGCGATCTGGCTGGGAAATCAAATATCCTTCCTGATTTGTTCTTGTTCCAACCTAATTCCGTCGATCGAGAGTCTCTTGGTAAGAGGCAGAAAACCCCGATTTTATGATTGCCAGCAGTGCTTATTACATTGATCATAACGACATTTGCAGGTAGCGCAATCCACGTCATATATAATGAGACATCTGTTATCTACAGGTTAGTTTGATGTCCGTAACAATTTCCATCAAGGTCTAACCGACGATTTAGTTGGATAGATCAGGCAGTCTCTATTTAGTCTGTAAGGTTATATTTACACAGTTGTCATAAAAACCTGGGACTCAGGGTAGGTTTTTTCTTCTTCATTCGTGCGTGAATATGCTGGCAAGTTTGCGTCATGGATCCATTAAAGGAAAACATGATATCATCTAGGACAAAATTGCACGGAGTGTAAGTCAGCGACGGAAGCAATCTCAAACTGGAATCTGAGTGACAGAAATTCGACTGGGATAGTGTGTAGTGTGCTAGTACTTTAGTGGCTTGTGTAGTAATCTCCGAAACACTGCTAGTCCAACTTTATTCGCTCAGATTCTTTTTTTAACTAACATGATTGTCACGTTAGCAGGTCTCTACTAAATTCACTCAGTGCTATGTTGCAATCCAACATCATTCGGGTTCAGAATTTGTGCCAGTAAGGAAGAACTACCATTAGACCTACTTTGGAGAGGCTCAGCGTCAGTCGCAGCAGTGTGCACAAATGGATCAGTGACCGAATAGGCTAATTTATAATAGCACAATAAAATATGTTCAACCGAATGGCAAAGAGCCAGAATTTAAAAAGAAAAAAAGGACAGTGATTCTTAAATCCTAAAAGTATTGGTAGTTCGGATATTCAGACCACCAGCTCGGTTCGACCAAATCGAGTGGGGCGCTGGGTAGGTTGAAAAAAATGGATAGCAACATTCTCGTACAGTTAATCAGCAAAAAACGGGTATGCAAGTGATGCGGACAGAACGAACGGAATCCCATTTGAATCACGGGGTGTGTGAATGGACGGTAGGTCTATTCAACAACTCTGCGGTGATTCGGCTGAAATTTTTCGTCGGTTTAGAAAACAAACTTACTGCAAACAGTATTTTGAGTAGGAATGCAGAGAAATTTTCCCGGAAGCACTCGATCACCTGCATGTTTTTGCCGTGCGCTAAAGGTGCGCATAGTACTCTACTTTTCAGCCGTTCTGTTCCCCTGCGTCACGGGAAATTACTTTCTTCCATGTGCGAGACTTACCACGTGGAACAAGATCCATGGTTGAGTTTGCAAGCACGGTCCTTGTTTCATTTCACTTAATAATTATATGGAACGCACTGTTTTGTTTTTCCACCCTTGTTCACTGTTTCCTTAAAAAGTGTCTTCCTCTGATCAGCAAAACATGTTTAGGACAAACGTTTTTATTTTTTGCCCCGGTGGCAGTAGATGGAGCTTTGAACAGCACTGATTCGAGTTTTGAGTAATGGGTATCATTCTGTTATTCAATTTAAACAACCACCTTGGGGCTTTTACTCAGGCAAAATAAAAATGCCCACACAAACCTTGCGTTTTACTTGAGTATACTATGTGTTCGAACGGTGATTCTGTCAACGTCACTTACCAGTTGAAAATCAGACTCCGACACGATACTTTTCGGTTGATTTGGTCTCCGCTTTCACGCTTCAGTCCGCTATCTGAATTAATGAACTGGCAGTCCTTTTGCATCCGCCTGTCAGATTCTAGCGAATTTCGGGATATAACAAGGCACCTCTAAAAAGGAACAATGAATTTATTATTTCTTTGACCACTGCCAGAATAATTTCAGTTAGATTGCTACTCAACAGCCAATTGCTGTTCCACTTTTCTTGCGGGCTGAATTGCCGTGTGCTGCAGAGGTCCCGCGTTTAAAGTTTTGTGACGAATATTCTTTGTAAATACACATGCGTAAAAAGCAAGCTAGCCTTCCGGATGCTTTGAGTCCCGCTACTTGAGCCGACATCAAGTCTTTCGTTTGCGAGTCTTGACAGTTTTATTCCGCATGTACTCTAGTTAGTGCCCGTTTTTATCCGTTAAGCGTCGCAGACTCATGGGAAATTCCATTCACGCAAGCATGCACATATACGTAAGCTAGCAGTAGTCTGACGTTTGACCGCTTGACAAATGAACTAACTAATTCATAAGCCCCCACTAATCTGTCCATAAATTTTAGTGCCACCAAAGGCCAGCTAGATTAAACTAAAGGAAGAAAAATGTCCTCTTCGGGGAAGATTGCATCACTCTGCTGATTATATTCCAACAATGGCTGATTGCGAATAGGCGGGGAAAACTGGAACAATTTTCTAGTTCTCGGTTTTCTTGTTCATACTCAACTATGTTTCGTTTGTGCTTCCCAAAGCATTAAATTCAGTTTATCACCAGTAGGAATATACATAGTACGTACGGAATCCGAGTCAGAGTTGAGCATTTTGACTTTTTTCAACCCTTTACTGCGTTGTTTAGTCATCAGACTTTGTGGTCAACAAAAGTGATTTCTTTCGTTTCTAAAGGGTTTATCTTTCTGAACTTTTGTTCAAGTCGTGTACTCCTAGCCACTAATCCACGGAGAATGCAAAACCAAAGCTCCTGCATGACAGTAAATTCATTGCTAGTAAAATGGAATAATCCAACGCTTTTGCTCAGATTAACAGAAAACTTTGAGTTGACAACGTACGCGGAGTATTTCGCACGTTGTTTCTGGAGATAACTCGTCTCAAGTAAACGGGAAATAAAGTACAGATGATACTATCATGTTTTCAACTGAAATAACATTCCACACTTGGCTTTAATGTTTTATTTTCGAGGCTCAATTTTGCTAGCCAATGAAAAAAGACACCGTTGTGATTTGGAAATGGAGTCAGCTCTCACGTGACTTCCCACTGACTCAAAAGATGTTTGGGTGGTACACCAGCTTTCTTACTGAAATTAATTTCAAATGTTTTCAAATAAGTAGAGATCAGAATAGTACCATATGGTTTGCAATCGAGATTATATTACACTTTTGCAGGAATGAAATCTTTATGGGGAGTTGTGCTGCACAAATATTTCCGTCATGGACTGAGCAACACGACAGCTTCGCCACATTATTACTAATCAATAGGAACCGAAAAAACAATGAAGTGTTTAGACTGTACAGCCGATATATCCGATTAGGAATGAACTTAAATAAAAAATAGAGATTATTAATTGATACATGCAAAAGAATATCAACCCCGACTGAAGCAAGAACTGTAAGTGGGAAAATGGGAAAAACCACAAAGAACTTGTTGGGATAATATCTATTTGGCTCCACATGCCAAAAGGACGGAAATCACATCTTCCGTGCTCAAATGCATGTTTATTGGGACAAAATTTTGTTCTTGGCCTTTGACAACACCTATATTCTAATAAAATAACCAAGATGGATTGCCTCAGTCGATTTTATTAGTGATTAATTATTTGGTAAGATGTATCCGAAGGGGCTGCTAACACCGGTTGAACGGAAAGCCATTTACACGGTGTACCCCAAAAAGATGCGGGGAATCGAGCGAACGGAGCACTCTCGTGATGTGTGGTGCAGGCAATTTTCTCAACCCATTTCCGCTTTTCGGGACCTTTGGTGAATCATGTCACCTGGATGGATTATGCTTGGCGAATGGATGACTCAGTTGTCCAGTGAGGTAGTCGCTGCATTCGTATTAATTGGAATCCCTTGGCCTGTGCAAACTTACCGATAACAACTGCCTCACACATTTTCGATTGTGTTCTAAATTGACTTAAAACTTGGATCATGTATTTTGTTTAACAAGAAAAAGTTTTCCTGCTTGCAGCAACATTCACATGATAGATGACCATGTTCATTATTTGATTTGCGGGAATTTCAAAATGCCACCAGTTTGACTATTTTAACTGGGATGCCCATTCATGCATAGATAATTTACTCATGTCCAAATATGATTATTGGCAAAGTTTTTGCAACGAAAATAAAATTTACAAACTCCTCCACCTCGGCGCGTTTCGAATCTTCATGTGGACATACTACATGTGCACTCTCAGCTGATAGTTTGTACATTTGACTGATGAGCACGTGTTAACCGTTGAATGAATTTCCCGCAATTCAGCAGCCAGTTTGGTTTTCACAACCAACATCCACCAGCTAGAGTTATTGGACGCGTTTGAATGCAATGTTTGGTTTTGGAGAATTCAGTGAGTGTGGAAATGATAGAAATCCGCGAGTGGGTTCCGATTTCTCCATGGTTAAAACATTTTTACATTTGTATAGTTGTGCCTGCCGCAAACCCTTTTGGGTTAGAATAATGTGTTTGAGAGATGCACACCAATTACGGCTTTGACCTTTTGATGGAGGTTATTTGATATGCCATGTCCTTGACTGATCACCATAGTGACCTATCCGGTCATGTGGTTACATTCGGCATTCCATAGTGTGACGCGCTGTGCTTCTATCCACTAGCGCGAATTCATAGCACAGAAACAGTAATGTTGGGGTTACTATAGGATTGCGTTGGGCAACCCATTAACCACATGCAAGCCTGTCCATAACTTGGCCTCATTTTAGGAAGGAATAGATTTTGTATGACAAGTCAACTAACAATCGAATTTTATCACGCACAACTGCTGATTCCATTGGCTAAGCAGTGAGCACAGAGAGCGAGAAAAATGAGTGGGTATGTGAAACATACCACTGAGAAAAAACCCCAACGCTTTCAAGCCTTTTGTCCTCCGTCTCAAGGTTAGCTTTGCCCGAAGTATGAAAATTCTCCAACAAACTACCAAGTGATTCTCGAATGAATTTGTCATCCATTCAGGCTCCCAATAATTCATATGATATCGCTACCAACAAAGCATTGCTCAAGCTTAGGAATGGTCGGGCGAGAGATAACCGGGTGTATGTACTTGATGTACAGTAATAACGGCCACAATGGTCATCCGCTTCCAGGTGCGTTTTCTTCATTCATAAGTGTGCGAAACACTATCCTGAGAAGAAAAACCAATAACTCGTCATTCTTCACCATAACGCTCATAGAATTTCAGATTACGTTGGTTTTTTGAAATAATTGAAAAGTTTTAAATTAATTGACTTTTGCAACGTGAACTTCCCCTAGTAACAGTAAGGACCGCTGAATTTTTCTTTCAGCTCCAAATTGCTTTTATGAGACTGGTAATATATGGAATTCACAATATTTGCAGCAGCAAGAAGTACACATTGCTCGTAGACACCAGCCCGTTTTAGTATAGTCAGGCAGACAAGTTTCGTTAATCTATTTACTCAGCTTATGTGACGGGGTCATGCGTTTCAATAAGCCACAGCACACGATGATGCTGCTATTGTTCGGTAGGCTGAGCTATTTTCGCCACTTTGATCCGAGGACGGTTCAGTGATGTATATTCATGAGTGTTCTATGAAGAATCGGCATCATCCAGGCCGATGTGCTTTTTGTATTGGTGCATCGTTGCGTACAGAAAATATTAAACCTGTTGGTCGATCCACTAAACCAAGACTAAAATCTGGCAAACTTTGTAGTTGATAAGTCTTTACGGGAAGTGAATGTAGCCGAAAACACTGTCTCAGGTACTCCGAGTATTCCTGTTGTTTCCGGCAGAATTCAGCCTGGTGCACGTGAACGCATTGTCTTTCTGAGCTACACATACTTACGTGGTCACAGCAGAACAGAACGGAACAACAGGAATATAACTTTCTCATGGGCAAATCGCCTGCAGAAACAGAATATCGCAATACTGGTAGTGTTTCAGGATAGAAACATCCGGGAACAATGTTGCACGTCGCATGTCACAGCACCAAGTCTGATTTCGTCCAACGGATGGATGTTTCCGGTCGATTAACCATGGGCGGCACACCCAATCGGGGAATCTTCTTTCACGAATACGCGGACTAGTTCGTGATTTCGTATAAGACTAGTAATTTTAATCCTCTTTGTATGATCTAATTCATTTTGTTGTTTTTGAGCACAACAGATGACTTTGTATGTGCCATTTTTCCATATCCTTTCAACCTGTCCCTTGAAAAGGACTCAAATTTTCTCAATGAAGTTTGCATCATTCTGTTGGCTGACATGTGGGTTTATCTCCTTCCTCTTTTGGCTTTACAGTTTCGATATATGAAGTATTCGGTGCAAAGTAGTTCTTATTTTAAAAATCAAAAGAATGTAGACTACTTGATTTTCATACTCATCCAACAAATAAGTTCATTATTCTGCTTTCCAAAACGGGAACTTGCTAGAAAATTTGACCCGACAGCGCTTTCCTTAAGGAGTTGAACTGCACCTAAAAGTGTACACTTAGTGATAGGTCTCAAGCTGGAAAATATTAAACAAATGGCTGCCAGCCTTGGTCATAAAAATTGGGGCTATAAAGTCCTAAAAAATTTAGCTTACAAAAATGAACGGAAACTAGAATTGCGTTAGTTCGGAACCTGACATCATTTTAAAACACCTTCAGTAAATCGGTTAAGCGAACTAACTGACAAAAATGACTAACACTCCAAACCATAATAATTACAAATCAGTTTGTTCGTGTCAGGCATTTTGTTTTTCTAGTTCTTTTCATTCAACAACCAACAATTTTTTAAAATTTTCTGACTTAATTATCAATTTTGGTTTATCCGCATCTACACGATATTATACCCTTACTCCTAGGAAAACAATATATTGCTCTCTAAAGTGAGATTTACTCGTAATCTGTTCATCATTGATTATCGATAATGATTTGCGACCCCGGGCCTTTGTTTAAAAACCCCGGTGGTTTTGTTCAAGGTCAACCGAATCAGACTATCCTAGAACGATCAGATTGAATAAACGGACGGGGAGAGACATTAGTAAGTTGGTCACGCAATATTTCAGTGTATGAATTACCAATAAATGACCACATTGATCACCTGTGAACAGCCAGGATGACGCTTAGGAGAAATAATGAAAAAAACACCTATGTGGTGAGAGAAAATTTCAACCTGTTTTGTGCGAAACGAAGACTCATGTTTCACGTGTACAGCGGAAAATATCTTGCCGAATTTCGGTGGTATTCGTTGTTCGGTAATAAAATACGAGTCCAAATTTAGTTCTTATGTTGGATGAAGGTTAGCGATGCTTTCAAGAAATGCATTTTTTATCGCTTTTCTAACAAGATACTCGAGCAGAATCTTGAAGTCACCTCGGAGGGAAATGCGGTATATTTGTCTTTGTTTTTGGCCCCAACTCCGTTCGTGGAGTCCTGGGAATTGGATAATCCCCCAATACGGCAGTCTGATAAAACCCCATGAAAGCCCATACATTTTGCTGAATACGGTCACAACAATCCTTTCAGTTCTAACGCCTCGAGATCAAAGACCAATGACTGTGTTTATTGTTTGCAAGCTGAGCGATTATTCATGAATGTCGCAAGGGTTATCGAAATTAAACATCGTTTTATAACTCAAGTTCTTATCTCTTTCAATGACCTTTTCGAACGGTTACAGTTGATAATTTGCCCTATGCTCTCCCGGACCTTCCATAACCAAGCAGATAAAGTCATGTTGCTTGGGTGTGAAGGTCACGGGTTCGAAATCTATCGCCGGTCCAGGTCTTCACTTGGCAGCCTTCCGCTGGCCGCATCCTCTTCCTGAACATGACATGCCGCGTTATTTCATCAGTGGAGAAAGTAAAGGATATCAGAAAAAGATAAAAATAGATTCATTCTATGATTCATTCTAAATCCAATTCTAAAAGCGAGAAGAAAATATTTTTGATAGGTGGTCCATCATCTGTCGAGTTTTGTTTGGTCATTCACTTCTTGGATGTGGTAGATTACTTTCATTCTTTTACTCTTGAATCCATCTTTCAACCTATTTGCCTTCTCGGAAACTTTGCTATTTCAGCAACAGAGTACCTGAATATTCGTGTTTTCTAAATTCTCTTAGCACACCACCTTCCCTTCCTCGTCTCTGGTGACCTTTTCTCGAACGGTGATGATGTTCTCATTGCCTCGGATTCAAGCCCTCCTTCATCTGTCAGTAGTCGGGCAAATTGTTTGCATACTCATGTTCATTCACCCCACTTACGTTATCTTAATGTCAACCGGAAATCATGTCTGGTATCGAACGTCCGATTGACGAAATTCATGCACGCAAGTGAGATGGCCCACTTCACATGATGATAAGTGTGATACTCGGCTGCAAACATATGCAGCAAGATTTACATAATTTAGATCTATAGTGGACAGAGTTCTTGATGCTATACGCGTGTACATGTACATGGGCCTAGATGCAGACGATGCATTACCTTTCCTAGTTGATATATGCAAGCATGTGCTATTGGCATCTAGCATGTCAAATTGAACCAAGTTCCATGTTTCTGGTTCCAAGCGGTTCAATTAGCAATTTTGGTGCAGAAGAATTTCATGCCACTCCCGATAGTGCAGATGCCATCTGTTGAGTTTGAGCCCTGGAGTGTTTATGAACTGATACGACCAAAACAGCCAAGATTTCACGGCAACTTTGCGAAAGAAATTTCAACGGTTTTTGTTTCATAGGTACTTAATATCGAGCGAAAGTGCAAAATATCATGATGTATTTTCCTGTTTGCATCCAAAATGAGTCTAAATGGAAGTAGAGAAGGAGAGAGAGAGAGAGAGAGAGAGCAGTGTTTGCTTTTGTGATTAATTCAATTGGGCATGTAGTGTGTTGAACTCACCGATTGTGTTCACCATCGTGTTTAGCATGAAAGTTTGCATGATCTCTCCTGTCTCCGTTTGGTAAACGTTGCTATTTCGCCTGTCACTTATCTCGAATTATACCCTTGTGAACAAGTGAAATAAAATTCTGGAACGAACAAAGCGTTTTTGTGTTAACTGAAGTTTCCGTCTAATTCTGATTGATGGTTTGCTCAAGCAAAGTGAAGGAGATTTGGAATTAATTCCCAAAGTGAACTTACAGATGACTGTCAGTAGACAGCTCACGTTAGGCACTTGTTTTTACACGAGATTAAAGCAATGAACTAGGATCACAATAGCATTTGACGTCCAAACTTGGAAAATGCGAATCGGACTGAAAGCACCTGCCAGTTTGGAATAAATAGTCTATAATGCTGGGATGTTTGCATCACAATGAAAACCGCGTGGAGGGAATATTTTAGTGCCCTAACCGGGGGAGGGCTTCGATATTACCTTTCGAAAGTAACGAAGTTTGCTCGTCCATGATTTATCAACTCCTACTATTTTATTGCCCAATTGACGGATCAGTTAAAAATCCGAAGGTTTCACATGGTGCAAAGCGTGGTTTGCGAATGAACCAGGAGAGAGTATGTCCTCTTCTCATTTAAGAATCGATAGTTTGATGAGTGTTTCAATGAAAACTGAATTAATTTTCTTGGCTAAGTCGTTATGCGTGGTTGTCCTCGGAGGACTCACATGTGTATGATCAACGGGACTGTAGAACTCAGAAGCCTATTCCAATAATCATACGATGGCGGCATCTCTCTTCCCTGTTAATTTGTTATGCAATAACCTAGTGCCCGATATATCCGTGAATTCCAAACTGGACATTCTCAAATAGTTTTGTATAGGTGCAAATGGTACGGTGTTTTCCTCGCTTGCGCTCATGCAAGGCAAAATAAGGAAACATTTTTGGGCAGCGGTTGCCTGGAGCTGTTTTGATAATAATTAACCGTGTTTACCTAGTAGTCGGCTGTTTATTATGTCCGCCTAAATCATGCTTCTAGGAAAAACACAAGCTTCCAAACAGTGGGTATCTTACTGCATTTTTTCAATTAACTTAATAGTCTATACCACTCAACCTGTCGACGATCCACTTCTATTTAGGGTCTGGGGAGCAAAAGCAAAATTTTGGATTGCAATTTGATGCTGATCTTTGTTGACCGGCTTAGTTTTGCCTTTAGTCAACAGTGTGACAAATGAATAGGTGCGAAGGATGAAGTATAAATTGTCAAACGTCGAAGTGAAGTATTTTTGGGGTCTTGGTTAGCAATCTTTGCGGCCAAATGGTGCACTGCTAATCATCAAACAACGCGATACTTGTATACTAGCACAGAGGACCAAAGAAATTTGTTCGCCGTTGAGGAAATAACTACATGAAATCAACTGATAAACTGCTTATCACTGCACAAGTGTTGATTGGATTAGGACTTTTTGTTTGGAAATCTTGATCATCCCGTTACAGTCCAGGTGTCATCCCTTGTATCCAAGCGCATACAGCTCATAAAACGTTGACTGTTTCCACGATCTCTGATATCGTTGGATAGATCGCAAACGCTTGCGTTCTCTGATGTTGGTCGCCTTGTAAAGCATGACAAATCGAATTAATACTTAAATAAAGCATTATCATTTACGCGATCTAGAGGCTGATGCTTCAATACTGGCTACTTAATGCATTCTTTCATTGTCAAACCGATCACTCCATAAAGCAGTAAGCATGCTTGTCCCGCTATAAGTGACAAGTATTGTTTGCTTTAGGCCGGTAATATGTGTAAAACGTTTGAATGTTACTTTAAAATTTCAGATTCAACTAAGACAGAGGATAAGACCTCCAGGTGAGAATGTCTTTCGGTCACATTGCTGAGCACATCACTTAAGTGTACATACTGTCAGCTCTACAAGAAATTCGAAGAGACAACATTTCATGTTATTGTTAGACTTTTGATTTCCCCAATATGAGTTGTCTGAGTATCGTTGAAAGGATTCTGGCCAAACAAAATGTGTTGGGTAACGCTTTTTTACCCAAGTTTTGGTTGAAAAACATTCAAGTAGTTTCATGGTACTTAAAGGTAGATAAAAAGAAAACTATTTTGGAAAATGGAATCGATAAATGGTATTGATATGAGTTATTATTTATTCTTGCCAATAAACAATACATATGTCCCGAAACATCCGTGCTCTTCTTAGTCTTGGTTGTTACAGTAATATACCCAAATTACTATCAGTTTGCATACAACCTGTTGGTTGTCACCTTTATAATAAAAGATTCGACTGATTTTTGTAAACCCCTCATATTTCATTCCAACTCGAGGGACGTTAGACGAATCAGAATGAACCATATCGTCAATGAGTACTGATCCAGTGGATACAGATAAACATATGTTCATTTCTTTTTGACATCATTCATGAGTATTAGTGCAGTGCAAAACTCCTTACGCTTTACATTTGTTCATTTATGGAAATAATGAGTTTCACTGCGTTCCAAAGAGATACAGTCCTTGTTGTCACTGCCCTATCGAGTTGTCACTTGCCCGTTTGTTTCGCGGCAATATTCCGACTCCATTTCCGTGATTTCCTAATACGGCTCCATTGCCGCAACTGTCGCGCTGCCTTGCACCTGATCATGTCCAATTGTTTGACATCTGTTTGATAGCTGAAATGGTCGATAATCTCTTATTCTCTCGCGAATATTTATTTCGAGTATTACTTTCATTCACACATCATCCAAATTTCTGAATTTAGTTTTATCCTATCTAATTAGCAAAGCGCCACCTGCAACAAATAGACATCAGATCAGATGACTATTCATTCCGCATCTCCCAGTGCAGATGTGCGAAATAACACGGTCGAAATTCGTTGCTCCCGCCAATTCGAACGGTTAAATTGTATGCGAACAAGGATAAGTGATCAAAATCAAAAGGGGGTTGCATGCTGGCTTCTTAAACGTGCTGTACATGTTTTCTCACTATGCAATCATTGGCGTGAAAATTCGCATAAACACGATGTTAGCTAGTAGAGAACCGGTCCCAGTAAGCTATTTGCCAGGGTAAACTTCATTAGGAGATTATATATGAATATCTTACCGCCTAATGTGCTAACTGAAGCCTACCTTACATTCGTGCATAAGTACCCGATAGATTGTTAATTCTCTGTATACTGGTCATTGCGGACTGAAGAAGCCGACCAGTTAGCATCTGCTTAGAGATAATTGTGAAACGGATTGATCAACGTACAGCAACGACATTCAAATTAGCCATTAATGCTGTTTCACCTATATGCAAACCGTAGAAGTTGGAAAATATACACGAGCAGATTACAAATTAGCGTGAGCAACTCATGCGAATTTCGGTCTTGCAAGGTGCACCCATGAATGTTTAGTGTAGTTTCCTGGACGTCGCATTTCGACAACAGATGAATAGAATCATTTTTCGAAAAACTTCAATTTTGTTGTATCATCTATTGTGCCACAACAGACCAAAATGGTTTCATCTGTGACAAGACAGCCCCTTACATTGGTTCAGCTAATTGCCTACTCCTATACGCGAGTTCGTAGTTTAAATGCCTATTTACTGTCACTAAGGCTAGCATGTGCTCCGTTCTCATGTGTATTGCGGCATTCCCAAATAACCTCGGAGAAGTCCTGGCCAAGTTGCCTGAAGGGAGAGGGAACTGCGTGACTTGTTCTTAGGTTGCTGTGGGATTATGTCTGTGAAACTGTCACCTATCGGAATTAGGGGGGTTTGACTTAAGAATTGTGGAAATGGTTTTCGATTCTTTTATGTCAACTCAGTATATGCACCACGTAACGAAGTTGTCATGCTTATTCATAAAGGTTGTATACAGCAGACCAAAGAATGAAGGATGCTTGTCATATCCGGACCAAACGACGTAAGGAGTGTATCGAAAAATCGATGCGCCATGTATTGGTTTTTATTGTGAATGATATAATATTAATAACACAGCGTTGTTGGTAGATGTAATGCGCCAACGTTTCGACTACCGTGGGTAGTCTTTCTCAAGGCAAGTTTTACAATCAAATGAGAAAGACTACCCACGGTAGTCGAAACGTTGGCGCATTACATCTACCAACAACGCTGTGTTATTAATATTATATCATTCACGATGCTTGTCATACTTTATATATATATGTATATATATTTCATTCAAATTCGTCTCTTGCTTGATTCTGTGGAAATGGTTGAGGACAAGTAATCTCCATGTTTGTATGTTAAGCTAGACACTAGGTACTCATTTAACATACAATTGCATCCAAATATGATTACATTTGTAAGAAACCTTCTGGTGGATTGTTTCTGGTTGAAGACAACCCAGAGATTGTAAAATCTTGTTGTGAATGATTCGCCTTGGGGCCCGATATGTAACTACGCCAGGTCAAACTTATTTCGTCAAAGTTTTGCCAAGATGGAAACTTAGCTGTTTTGTTCTGCGCTTTCAGAATACCTTACAATAGACATGTACTCTTAGAGCAAATGCCCGATTCAGGACAATGGTCCAAATTTGAGCAGCCCTCACTTTCTCTAGTTGTGGTTTGGGATGGATAAACTCTACCCGCGCATTGTGGCTGATTGGAAAGGCAACTTCCGTATCACCCAGGTTATCGCACCGTGGATGCCCTGGAAAACAAAATCACTTTGTTTGTTGCCCCGTGAGTCACTAGTTGACGATAAAAAGCCTTCCCGATTGATATTCTACGTGCTGGTTACGATATCAATGAAATCTACCGGTTGACCTTCCTGAATAAAGCACCATCAAACCTTTGGACTGGTCTTTTATCAGTCCTGATCAAAGTGAAACAGAGTGACGGACAAGTCATCCAGGTCAGTGAGGTGACGGGGAAAACATTTCAACAATGCTTGGGCTGGTCAGTCGGTTGTGGTAACCAGTATCATACCGTGCAATGACCGGCCAAGCTAACGAAAAATCATTACCATATAACTCACTAACAAATGTAATTAATTCTTTAGTTACTCTGCAAATATATCTTTGCCTGCAATTTCCGTTAGAGAAAAGCTTTCGGTTTTGAAAATTATGGATATGGCTGAAGCCATGTATAAATATTTGATCCTATTTCCATTATGTTGCAAAGACATCACTCCATTATTTTTAACCTTCGAGTATAAATGGAAACCATAAGATAAGTGAAAAGACTAAATCCGGGGTTATAATCAAGTTCAATAGTCTGCAGTAGTAGATTGTCTTGTGCGTCAAAAAGAATCAACAAACTCAAACTGATCTTCGTTGATGTAATGATTAACACAGAAGTAAAAGTGCGCAATCGTTACTCGGAAATTTTTCATCCCATTTTTGACACATCTGTGATGTTGATAGATTATGGACTTTGCACCGAATCCTACTTGAACTCGAGGCTGATATCAAGCAGCCGGTCGGTTCTCGGAGCAGTAGAATCATTTTTCCTACTTCACGGTACTTCATAAGTTAAAATAAAAGTGCTCAGAAAGAACTTTTGTCCCGGAACTGCCATGAGGCAAAATAAGCGTATCATGGATCAGCTTAATAGGTCTAGTGAGTAGGATTCTGCCTATTAGAATCAGTAAGCCAGTTGTAAATGCACACTGACCGGGATTCGCAAGTCAAGTGCACACGTGTGCTGTGTACTTGGGTCGGGTTTGTTTGTGAAATTTCATGTGCCGTCAGTGTAGGTACGCATGCTTTCATGATATATAATACCATGCCCTTTATACGTATAACTCTCATTGAGGGAGACAACCAGGAGGGCTCAACTTTTTTCTCTCAGCTCGAGCCTTTCTACCGCCGGTTACTTTACCACATGCAACTGACGCACGTGGCGTTGCAATTCATTCAGAAAATAAAAGTATTCCACAAACGGGTTCTTCGTGCCAGAAACACCGAACTTACCATGGGGAACAGGGGAAAGCTGCTTGAAATCAGTATTGCAATACAATTATCCTTTGCGAACAAAGACACTGCCGACAATAGATTGCTTACTGTATTAGGACTCACTTGGGCACATCATTACTAGTATGTTGTGCGGTGAAGAATGACCACTTATTAGGTTGAATCGGAAGTATCTTGCAAGAATGAGGAAAATCCAGCCCGTTTGCATTGTCTTCAGCGCAGCGGTTGAAGTTTACCTAGCCCCCGGTACCTGTATATTCGACCGTTACTGGTGTCGCCGATGACATTAATTGTACTATCCAGTGATGCATTGATGCACTCAGCTACTCAAATTTTTCTTCGGTGCACTAATGCAGATTTCTGAACACATAAAACCACATAAAATACCTAAATGCACTACTCGTCCTCCATCATTTCTCTGCTGTTCGACGTCACTTTAGTGATTCTTTATACACTTGAAGGACTTTGTATTGCTATATTTTCCCATATTACAGTTGACTAGAATTTAGCCCTCTGTAGATAAAAAACAACAATATGAAAACAGTCTGTGCAAACTGCACTTGGAGAGTGAGCAATGTTCATGATCTCATGATAGTTGTTGTCAGAAAATCTAAAGGAAGCAAATCATTAAGGATATACCAATTGGAGTTGGATCAGATTTTGTGAAATAGTGGACGCCTAATCTTCGTGGACATGATAATAGTGCACCATGTTACCGTACGTTGACTCTTGTAAGCTAGTGAAAATCGAATACAGTGACCAGACAACCAATTCGAACTTGGAAATACTTTAAAAAGGTACTGATTTATTTTCTATCATTTATGGGCTAAGGTAAAAATACCACAATTTAGAGGGCCTTTGATTATTCTCATACTCACGTGATTGCGACAAGGAAGGTTGGAACGTTGACACAACTAATGTCGCAGGGCACTTCCTCCTCCAAAACAGCGTACATCAACCGGTTGTTCAAATATCAAAGGTCAGGGAATACATATTTGGTTTCTTTTAACCAGGAAAGAAGGCACTATTCAAAGCGGTTTTTACAGTTAAATCAAAAATAGATCTCAGAGAGTCTAAACCTACTCACAATGATGTCCAGTCTCGTTGTCCGCCTACAAAACTTGAACCTGAAGTTCTGCGAGGTAAAGCACAAATACATTCTTTGAGCTGAGGTTCTCTGCAGAATATATTAGCAATTTGACGTACCTTCTTTGCAGGAAGTAGCTAAAGCTGAAATTAAAACTGAATCACATAGGGCAGACGGTTATTTTAACGATTTTGAATATTTGGCATGTTTTGTATTCTAGCCTTTAAACAACTTGAGGAAAAAAGGATATGATGTGCTTAGACAGAGTTTCCAGTGTCACAATTCTTTTAGATAAAGAATGAATAACTTGCCAAAGTAAATGAAAATTCTGTTTCTGATGTATCCAATGATTTATATTTAGTTCAGATAGACACAATTTTGTCCTGTCGTTTTATTAAAATTTTGTTATATTTGGCTCCTTTGCTCTAAAATCATTTTCGTCCATTTCTTCGGCAGTTTGCTCCACCCACCTCCTAAAAGTATCGAACTTGATCGTTGTTTCGAATGTTTTTATTGATTTTCGTGATATTTGCTTCAGGTACCAGTCATGTAGAACCGCCGATATGTGCGAAGTGTTTGAATTTCGACATGGAGAATTTCGACAAAATAGGCTCAGCACTGATCCTGGCCTCATGATTGTGTTTGAATATTTTATCTGCCTCTTTGTCTGTCACTTCGGAACAAACTGACAGAAATTTTAGACTTAAAAAGAAGTAAAATAATATCCCACCATTGTTTCTAATTTTAGTTTCGTGGTATGACCAATTGCCGATGATATTCTCACTGACTAATACGGTGCCTCGGTCCAAATATTCATGGTTAGCCCTTCAAGGTCAACTTTACTACCAATCGGTGCTTGTAAACTCCCACGGCAGGAAATTGTTTCAACTTTATCTCTCTGTAAATTTACTGACCAGAGTTAGAGGAGATCGTCTTTTTTATTACGGGTTGACGTGATTTCTTACAGTAAATGAATTTAGGAACCAGTGATTTTTTTATCCTGGTGTAAGACGGGACAATGCTCCAGTGCAAAATCGCAAGTATATCACTCTTAAATTCTAAACAACAAATTATGTTAATATTATGATGTACACATTGGGTATTTTATCGTAGAAGCTGGCATTTGTAATGAATAGCGATCTCAAGAAAGACCACTTTGTGTGATGTCTTGGAGAGATTAATCGGATAGGCTGATCGCATTTGTCACTTATGGAGCATCAATCTCAGGTAGCGTTTTGAATTTTTTGGGTACCTATATTCCCCTCACGTTTTTTGCAAAATGACCACCATGTTAGATGGGGTGTAGGCAGTTGGTTTGTGAAGTGACGAAATGTCAGATTGTTTACTAACAGGTTTTCAGATAGCAAAATCTTGGTACAATCCACGGCATACATTATTGAATATGACAAAGCAATCGCTGACTGATTTCACAAGCTCTCGCCATTTTTAAGGTCAAATAACCATCAAAATATGCCTAAATTTACTCTGTACTACTGTTGATCACCTGACGTAGTTCGTGCCTATGTACTCACAGCGTGAACAGGAAATGTGATCACGATCTCAAGAAATACTCAGAATCAAACAGACCTGTCTTGATGAACTGTTTTTCTGCAGCCGAGTTTTGTCTGCCACTGACAGTTTCGTTCAGATAATTTTCATTTCCTGGTCCACCGCAGGAAATGAATGTCAGACGTTGACGGATCCGTGCGTAGACAAAAAGTGCAAAGCACAGTCGGACATTTTTTGACCGAGCCGTACACCGTCCTTCGGCCAAATCAAGTGTCACTCGATTAAGCCGTTGAAAGGGTTGATTGTCTAATTTTACTGCGATCAGTTACCTTTAGTGCTTGCTATTCGCACACCTGAAATCTCAAGCAGGTCATCTCTCGCGAACGTTCACGCTTATCCATGTGGTTACCATGAGAACTAACTGACACCATTTTTTTCAAAACAGCCCAGTAACCATCATCTGACTTCAGAACTTGTTCGCTGGGTCGGATCCCATCGCTCCCGGTTGATGGCTGTTAAGGCGTGTTTTGTTCTGTCACACTAACCCCCAACAAAGTGAGGCCTAGGGTTCCAGGTTTGTGCAGAAAACGAATTGAAATCACTGACAAGTCTAATGAACACAGATGATTATATGCAGTTATCGATTGGGTACCATATTGCGAAATGCCTATGTAATGAAAATAACTCCGATGGGATTATGCGAATTATGTTTTAGTGTCATTATTCTCTTGGCGTTTGGGATCTTGAGTCCGGGACTAGTTATTAAAGATTAAAATTATGTAATTTGACTGAACAGGCTCGAAGTAGAATGCTTGTACGATTAAATGCCAGGATCAAACCTAGATTAATAATTTCGCCTTGAGAAATGTGTTTTAAACAACGAGTGTTGCCCATTCGGGCAAAGCATAAAAGTAAATCATTTGCGTTTCTTTCTCATGGCAAGTTGCTGTTATAGAGCAAAACCCATACACACGACCAGATAGGTTTTGGATGATTACACAGTGATTTTAACGCGCTAAACTTTGTTGTGTATTTGGAATTTTTAATACAAACTTTCAGCTTTATAATTTCTATGTTAATGGCGGACGGTTTCGTGAACTTGGCAATTCGCGGTCTTTTGAATGTTCAGTTTCCAGTTTTGCAGAAATAGGTGCTATGCTCGCCACTGACTCAACTTTCTTTATTCTCGTTTTGCGCAGCTACAACACCAAAACGGTTGCATTGCTTTCCACCAGGCGGTATGTTCTGGGGTTCACCGTTGATAAGATCAGAACCACTGACTAGAAAAGTGACACTGCCGTCGAAACTGGTTTGGGCTGATGTGAAGTTAGCAAAGCATTCGATCGATATTTCGGATTGCTGACACCTAGCTTCTTTTGACCCGTTTCAAAAGGTTAACGACATGTCTCTGAATTACTTAGACCGTGTCTTCGTTTTCCAGTCTACATCCCTTGAAACAAGCGGAATCGAAACACAAGCCTTAGTTCCAGAATGGTTCTGATCAGAATTAGTCCAAGTGTCGTGGGAAGAGCGCTGTCTCTAGTAGCTCGAACGAAGAAGTTCAAATCGCCCTGTGGTGGTCAGCTGACACAGGAAAACGAGCTGATGGTTCCTTACCTTTGCAAAAACTTGTCCGATTCCCGGGCATGACGAAACAGCCCCATTATTTTCCAGCTATCAGCCAAGCTATAATTGAATAACGGACAAGAAAAAATAGATAGAGCAATTAGAGCTGAACGAACCATAGAAGGCCACACAAGCTAATCAGCGACCATAGAAAGCAAAGCGAGATCGTTACCAAGCACGCGCGCCAGTAGATAAACGTGGGCGGTTAGTTAGAAGTGGGTTTCGATATTCACTAAAACATACGCATCACATCAGTCTCTTTGCATAGAATGTTTTTGGCCACTATGAGCGAGTTTACCTTGCTTCTGACTGGGAATTCTCGTGGATGTTTGCAGAAAAGGATGTCGTTGATTCGTTGTCAAAATTACTGACCCATTTTTTGACTTCGTTTAGAGTAACTTTGTATTTTGCATACGGAACTGACTTTAGGTATTATACAAACACCGTTCTTGGTAAAAAAAGCAAAATAAACAGTTTGGGCCTTTAGGAAGCCTAGTGAATTACAATAGCCCCTATTAATGCCTTTTAAGAGCAATTATTCCTGACTGTCTACCGCGCACCCTTTAGTGGTGTGCCGTTTCCAAATGGAGGACGATTCATAAAGCACTTTCGATTTAGAATAAATAGACACCTGACAGACACATGATAATGGGAAGAGCTTTTTGAAAGATTATGGTGCCCGCAGAGCTTGCATCCCAGCATTTGTTTATTGAAGGAAAAGCACTGATTCCCAAGAAATTAAGTTACAATATTCCAAGGCGACAGGTGTGTGCTATACGGAAGTGATATATTGCAACGCCAAGCTGATCAGCAGGTGAAATTGCTTATTTTTCCCAAGTTTATTCTCACTCTTCTCGTTACCACACTTTCCGTTCTACTCAAAATGTCACGGAACTAGAGGACAGCAACCCTCACTCAGCAAAGCACTACATATTTGTCGTTATTCCCTTCTGGACCCAAAAAAAACGAACATAGTCGTACTTTCTGGACCGTCAACGTACATGTTAATCTCGACATTTTTGTCGCTTTTCACAGCCTCCCAAATTTTACTAGACAGAAATCATTTCCGTTTTTCGTCTACATAATTCAAAACGTTCATTTTTGGTGGACAAATGACGCGCAAATATTCGGATAGTACTAACTAAACCAAAGTATTTAGACTGAAACGAATGGGATGGTCTTCAAAGTTTACTGTACGATGTGAATGGTATTGAACGGATTATAGAAGGGCATTTGATTCCCAGGTAAGTATGTTTGCTTTGGAAGTAGCTGGACACTTGGATCACAGCTTTGCTCTCGGCATTACCCTAAGCTAAAGTCCATTCACCAACAAGTAGCTGACAGTTTAGCGCATTTTGACATGGTTCAGCATTAATCAAAGGGTAACCTTACATAAAGGTATACTTGTGATTATGCATTACTTTACGTATTTCGGGAAGACCGTAGCAGTCAGAGAAACAGAAGAGCAATATAAAGTTTACTGGGTCAAAAATGCAGTCGCAACAGAATGACCTATCTGATAGAGACTGACTGGGGATATACGATCAGTGGGCTAAAAAGAACCTTTTATTGGTAACGCCATTTGTCTAGGAATAATGGTCACCTGTGCAAAACGGTGAATAGCCAACCGTTTTTTAATCCCGGTTTTGTCCGATGGAGACAATTAACCGGAAGAATGCGTGAATACGACAGATGGAAGCTAGCCAATCAATCATTAACTTAACACTATCTTTCGAACTGGCCTTTCGTGATAATGGCACTTGGCTATATCTGGTTGAGGAAGGACACGCATGCCAAATCAAAACAGATGAGAACACTGCATTCAGATCAAAACAAGGGAAATCAACTGGGTATTGGGAGTAACAGATGATAAACAGAGCACGTGCACTAGTAACCTGAATCAACGTAACCAAACAAGAGATTACAAATTGATCGTACCATCGGTGCGTCATTTATCTATCAAACGAAACGTAATTTTTGCAAAATTTGTCGACCACGGCAGTTGTACACTTTGAATAACGTTTAGCTTTGCGAGCATGTTTAAGAAAACGGAACCTGCCGCATTACTAATTAGTTGATACGAGTATAGAATCATAAGTTTTGCACAACGTAATAATGTTACCGTTTCGCTGAAATCCATCGATTAATATGATATCATAGGTTGAATTACTGTTTGAAAATGCTATCGAATCTTCATTTGTTAAAGCGGGTCTTCTTCTAAATTCCTCCAGACATTTTGCCGAGCTTCTGGTTTCTGCGAATTAGTAGCTCCAAATAGCGCAAACAATTAGTGGGTCAACAATGCCGAGGCACGCCACGGGAAAAGATCAACAAATACGACTAAGCAAACAACGGTTGGTCGTAGATAGAGAAGTAATGGAAGGATAATAGGATCCGGACAGGAATGCTAGGTTGCACCAAGTGCACGACAGTTTAAGTGCAAATAACGTATTACAAGCATCGAATTATTTCTGTATCAAATAATGGTCAGCTAAGCAAATAAGGAAACAACTTTGCAAAGTCCAGTGTATTCCTAATTTTAAAGCAGGAATTGTCATTCCATAACAATTCGTTTTAACAGTTTATCATGTTCCTGCTCACTTTGACGACCTCAATAGTTTGTTAGGAGCGCTTTTTCCTCAGGATTCTCAGAGAATGGTCAACATTTTGGGAGTTGACCAATGTGTCTCCAGTGATTACAGTCCTGCAAAATCAGGAAGAGTTAAGTTGCGTAATGCAATGCAACAAATTGTTCGGAGTCGCCGGTTCACTCACAATCCTTCGTCTCAAGTCGTGCAATGGCCACGGACATCAAATATTTCCCAAAAATGTTGAATTAGCTGCTCATTGCTTCCATGATTTCTAAACAGAGAGATACAAGTTGATATTGCGTTAATAACAACAGCCGCAATGATTGAACGGTGGCATTCAGGTGGTCAACATCTTTGCATTTGGACACCAAATTGAGATGCTGAATTTCCACCTTCGGTCAGTCTAGCATTTACCAACTTAAATTTGACTAAGCTTGCCTCTCTAGAGTTTGTTTGCATTCGTTTTAACGAGCAAAACTAAATAAATAAAACATTGTCTACACTTTACCACTCCTCTACTCAGGCCGTGCAATTTTAGAATCTTGATTACAACGCGATAATACAAACATCACAATATTTAGATTGACGGATGTGACAAATGTAGAATTGATCCAACCGTAAAATGTCTTTTACTTCGGGGGATTCCAATACACACACACATACACACACACACACACGTAGACGCAACTGGCGTATCTGCCTAGAGTTTGTAGCAGCAGCTGAGCTAGTAGACCACGCCAACTGATGAATGCCATGCGAATGCATCAGTTGCGTAGGCTACCGTTGATCTTCAGCTGAAATTTGTAAACACGGTTCGAAAGAGCACGCGCAGTGCAAATGCATGGGTTGCGTCCACATCTGAATTAAAATCCCCTGAGGTGAGACTTTTCTCAGTTGTATCATTTTTACAATCAACACCGACCGTGCTGGCATCCAGCCAAATAGCTTGATATCGTTTCGATTTCTATGCTTGTGAGTATTCTTTTGCCTCTGAGCATGTTAGAATGCATGAAAGAGGGTAGTAAAAAGGAGGAAGAAATTACGGACACCCTAGATTTCGACGTTGGACTTCACAATACCTGTTGAAACGTCGAAAGTATTAAATTCCATGTCACAAGCCTTTGCGGTTGAAATAGTGAAAAAAATTGTGAAATCTATGGCGTCAAGTAAGGAAGGTCCGTCATTGGTTTTATTTTTGTTGAATCATACTACTGTCATGAGTGATAGTTGAGAAACGACTTTTGGCCAGCCAAAGAGTTCCGGGAAGTTGTAACAGTTGACCATATCGTATTTTGGTTTGCAGATAATGCTTGACTTTAGTATGGAAGCAATAAATTGAATTGACGCAGATCATTACTTGCACGATTCCGACCAGAAAGCACGCTGGTGAAGCCGGAAACGTACAAAATTAACCGTCTGAATTGATCGAACTACTCAACTTTGTTTTCATTTGTAAACCGCAAATTTATCGACAAGTTCACCATATGAAATGAAGAAGTGAAAATCGAATGAAACCTGCTCTTCGAGAGTGAGCCGTAGATGCGATTGAATGCCCAGTTGGTTATCAAAGTTAATTCCAGACTTTCCAAGCGGACAAACAGACAGTTGGGGAGTAAATTCGCCGACCAAAACCAACAAATATTATGGACCTGAGAATTTTCTGTCGTGGCTTAATTTTCAGCCTGGAATAACTTATGTCAGGACATTGGGAACCCTATTCACGTTCGATGCAGCTAAAGTAATTTCAAATTTCCTGCCCACCAGCATTTTGGTTGGAAGCAATTTCATTTTTTCCCCTACACAAGCTGTTGGGCTTTTCGGTTGAAACAGATTTGCATAACCAATCGAGTCGAATTTCCGTCCGAAGTAAAATCCCTCCAAAAGAAAACGGTTTAATCGATTAGTTTCCAAGACGTGCCTGTATTTATAACTACGGTGCCGTATTTAATCCGTTTCACTGTTGATCGAAATTTGACACAGAAGTGACGAAGGATTTTTATTTAATCACCCTGAGGTCTTCCTGATGCAATTATGGTTGACTTGGTGTGTATTTGTTCCACAAGACACTGCAGCGTTGTTCGTATTCTGACGCGATATAGTTGTGTCAGACTGATCCGACTGGGGATTAGTAATATTATTCGGGAACCCAACCACGTGCATGATGTAACAGGGAAAACGGAAAAAGTAAACCGAATGGAACGTTTTGGAAAGACATCATGATGGAACATCTGCAATGTTGATTTCTTCCCCATTTGTTCATTTCTAAGTTCTAGTAGTCTACCATCTTGCTGTTTGCACCGAGCTTATCATCCATATTTTCCTACCCAAAACTATATAAGAAGCAAAAATAATAATGTAATGACAAGTGATATAATAATTTGACTTTTGTTGAAAACCTTATCTGTTACCTTTATTCACATTTTACAATAGGCGGATGAAATGTACAAGCGAAAACCGGGGGGGGGGTTGAATTCCATCCATTGACCACTCGATCGTGTACATGTGACAGAAAAATGATCAAACAAACCGGATCATCGAGTGGCAAAATCGATGTTACTTCCTATGCCATTGCAAATAGTAACCGCGGCTGGTCGGACTCACAAAGAAATAACTGTTTGCATTGGGAATATCTGCATTTTACATTCGAGGTCATGATGAACAAAACATTTCCTTTTCGCAGAGCTATTTGATACTATCTCCTTGAATAAATAACGAATAGAATATGTTTCTAAATGATGGGTGCAACCAATAGAAAGCTGCAATGCAGATTAGTTACCGATTGCAGATAGATTCAAACGTGTGACTTTCAAGTTAAAACTGATCATTATTTCTTCACCAATGTTAAAATCCAGGGGGTTCTGTAAAACAATCCAGTAACATTTTTATCAATAAAACAAGAAGTATGTTGGTTTTCGGTCATTGAAATTTTGCCCTAATCAAGCCCAACTGGTCGATTCGCAAAGTCTAAAGTGTACGATCACAAAAACACCGGTCCATGCTTGTCTGCAAAATAAAAGCCTGTTTTTATATACGAGCACTTACTGGTCTGATTTTTCGCCATCTTACTTATGTAATTATCTCTTGTAGACCGAATGGAAAAAGCCGCATTAGATTTATCCAAAACGTGTGGAAAAATATTCATAAAATTGTGTTGTAGATGACCGCGTAATTAAAAACACCTGGGGCTTCCATCCGCCGGTATTTCATTTTCAATTTGCACCTGTCGTATCCAACCACAGACTCGGTGAGCCGGAATCAAACGGATAACCTGCCGTGCACGTGCAGGATATTGTGTGCAAAAAGCCCGGTACTTCTGTTCCGCGACCCGTTTAGTTTCACTCATTCGACTAGTCGCGTAGGTCCCTTTCTGATGAAATCACAACAGCTGGACAACAGTCACAGAGCACCAGGGTCCACCAGCAGAATTTGTGGATGCCGAGGAGAACGGATAATCCGCTCAAGTTTTTCCCATTCGCAGGTGGTGAATTTCCCTTGGGCCACAAAACATTGTCTTTCGTGGCATCAAAATATACCAAGATATGGCTGTTATTTGTCCGAAACTAGAAAAACACTAGTTTGTAGTGATATGAGCGAACATTTTTTTCGGAGCGAAAAGCAAATCTTTCTTGTTGACCGCAGGGAAACCTCGGTCCAGCCGAGTCAATAGACTCTTCTCATGGATATCAGTGTGCTTTCTGGTGGTAGGCAGGAAAAGTACAAAACAGTATTTTATTATTCAGTGTTTCTTTCAAAATGCCAGTGAAAAAAGTGGCATGTTTAGACAAACTGGCAATCACACATTGTTTATGCTGTCGTTACAGCTTCCACGTGATACCGCGTGCGTGTAATTCAAAGTAAACAGACGAACTAGTTTTGTCCTCGTGCTAATTAATCTTGCACGATTTGCTTACGAACTAAAAATCATCAAGAACTATTGTTACATGGTTTTCTTGTGATAAATATGCTACTGTTCAGAGTTCTCTCTCTTTTATTCAACCTCTCACTTACGTCCCCAACCAAATCTCTGCCTGCTCTGCCTACTTTTAATGCCCCTACTAATAACGCCCGATGCTCGTAACGGTTCATTGTCAAAGGTTGTGGTAATTCATTTTCGAGCTCCTAGCTCATATTTTCCCAATCCTCGTTGACCTCTGAATCTCGGCTCCTTCAAAGAGCGCACTCTAATAAAGGTTGGCCAGTAAATGTGCTTAGCTTTGACAGTGGACTTACTTTCGATTGATATCTGCTGCGTGAGTGAAACACGAACTTGGGATTTGAGTAGAATAATTTAACTAACTGCTTCAATTATCTCGTCAAGATATGTCCTACACGCCTGGGGAGGCGAACAAGCTCAAGCTATGAGTTAACGCGGTGTAGTAATAGTCTTGTTTGGCAGGACTGAAGATTGAATCCCAGTTAACAGCTGTTTGTGCTCCGTTAAACTGCAGGGATCAGTCGGCGTTCGGAAAGGTAACTGCATTTGTTTGTCATCTCGGTACAGCCCAACAGACTGTATCATTCACACATAAAAAGACCAGTTTTCTAAGGATCATTTCACTATTGTTCGCAGGAGCAAAAGGGTCTAACATTGCGGTGATTTTCATGCACAAGTTAGAAAAATTAGTTGAACAGAACCTTGTTTAGGTGATCGCTGCGCGTAGCCTGCTTAGCGAACAGATAATGGGAAAAGGGTTCTCCAATTTTGTTTAGACAGTAATTTATCTTTTTCTTGCACGATCTTCCGACACAGTTTTTGCCGCACGGCGGCACGGTTCTGTAACTCGACAAGTAATGTGAACCAGATTGTCCATGTCGCAGTAAGCTACCTTTGGTGCGGTTCTGTCCAGAACATTAGATCGTACTGGCCCACATATATAGAATGAGACAATGTGCTAGTTTCGGGGCAATTTGCACTGTAGCTCAATGGTCGTAGATGCAGAATACAAACCCGGCTGGCAGCATAATATCTGTGTGATTCGGCTGTTCGTATCCGCTTTGGGCAGAAACTATCCGACGAACTAAGAACCCCGACGAGCATCAATGTAGATGAGCGCTGGGATGAAGTCAAGCAGTCGATGCACTTGGCTGCAGGTTTCGCCTATGGACCTAAATTCGATGTTCATCAAAGATACTAAATCGCGCGAGTATCGCTGGGCCTAATGGAGCAAAAACGTCATCTCCCTAACTACAACATACGTTGACAACTGCAGCGTCGAAAAGCCTTAAAAACGGTCGTAAAACTCGTGGGTTAAGGCAGGCGAATGAATGAAGGTGGCAGTCGCTTCAGATAACAGTGAAAGACTGATAAGGCTTATGCTTGACACCGGCGACCGCCGACTGTCACAACGAGATTGCACCTTGACGTGGTGTGACGGCTTGCGTGCCTCCATGATCCAACGAGCTATACAGGATGGCTTATCTCAAGCCGAAGATCCAATCATGCCTAGAAGATCAATGGGTGGAGGCCTGACGAAGTAGTCTCCTGGTCTGCCCAGTCGGGGTTGATCTGAGTTAGCAGCTCAGTCGGAAAAACTATTGGAAGAATAATTGATCCAAGTAGATGGGCTCCCAATCAGCTATCCACCGGTGCCTTGCGGTCAGGTTCTTATCAGAACCAAAGGCTTTGGTTGAGAAACCTAATCGTTCTTCTGCTTAGCGGCTGGACTCCCCAGCAGTACCCGTCAATAAATCCCATGAGTTACACGCCTGCAAATAATTCCATGCTGCATCGGTCGTCGCGCAGGATAACCAGGACCGCGCTGTTCATTGCATCGAGTGCAGGCGGGGTGGGTAGTGATAATTATACTACTGCTCAAAGTTCCCTCTCTTTTATTCAACCTGTTTTCTTTGTCTCCAACCAAATCTCTTTGCCCGTTCTGCCTGCCCATAGTGTCCCTACTGATCACATGCCCGATACTCGCAACGGTTCATTGTC